>CALNXI010002150.1:0-63564 GCA_942486025.1 Porites evermanni
TATCGACTTTATCCAAATAATTTAAAATTATAACACAAATTGCACACTAGTGGAACTATAATCAATGTTAACCTAAACAACTAATGATCTTCTTTTCTCATAGCAGTCGATTACGTATTTTTGTATGTGAGTGTGTGTGTGGGGGGGCGGGGGGGGGGGGTGGGGCAAGTTTGAGGCCCCCACCATACAAACGTCTGTAAAACTACGTGACTTTGAGGAGCTCTATCTTCGTTAGTTTTCAACAAATCGCTGTCAAGCTTGGCAATTTTACTAATCTTAAGGCGTTCTTTTCAGTGGTGTTGACGGATTTTCTTTAATTTGTCAATGTCAAAAGTTGAAAGAAAACCGTGAAAAGGTCTATTACTACATTACCAACGCAGTTAGAGGAGAGGGGCTCCAACCGTCTGATCACTGGACTGGAAGAGGCTACAGTCTTAGAGAAAATAGATGGGAAACTTAGACCCCCAAATAAAGGATGGGAAAATGGCGCTTTTTGGTTTTCATTTGCTCGACCTCATTCTCCATTTCGGGGTGACGTGGGCTTCCCCTGCTTTCCTACCCCGCGTAATCCTCACGACATTGACCTTGTCTCAAGAGTTGAAGAAACTTTATGCCATTGTTTCTGGTATTTCCCTCGTGGTTTAGCGGAATTTCACCCCGGTGGGCCGGTTTCGCCTCAGGAAGATCACCCTTACCGGACTTAGCGTAGCTTGTTCCTCTGTTCTCGGCGTCCAGCTCAGATAGTGGGGAGTGGTGCAAAAAGAAGAGAGGTGCGAGCAGTCGTCCCTTTCGTAAACGGTCGCTGCCATTCGATTCACAATTACAAAAGACTGCAAGCATTCTCTCTTTTTCTTCAGATTTAGTAAGGGGAGTGCACGCGCGCACGCGCGTGGTCATTTGCGTGTCTCGGGCGTTTTTCTCGACGGACCAAGAAAAGAGAGAGACTGCTTGTAGTCTACAATTACAAGGCGTTAAGAGACGATTTTCACCCACATCGTGTAAGAACAGCTGAGACAAACAACTTTTTCTTTATTAGAGAATAATCAATTTGAACACCTATTGTGTTATTTTAAATCTAAGATCAAACATGAATTTTAAATAGTTTCTAATTGTTCTTCTGTTTCTAATTAATTTTTATCTAGTCTTTACTCTTTTAACAAGTGTACTTCTTAGTTACTTGTATTTAGTGTTCTAGTCGTCAGTTTTTTTAACTGGCCCTACTAAACAGCAACATCATTTTATTTATAGTAATCATTGTTAGTATACTTTATATTTCACATGGTTGGTAGCCTTGGCTTCAATCCAGTCTTTACAGTTTTACTCTTAGTGGAATGAGTGATGTCAGCGTAAACCGTTGGAGTGCATGCTCTGTGAACCTTCCCGTTTTAGTTGTTCGGTAAGTAGTTCACGTCTGTATACTTTAAGTGGCCACTGCGGTAAGGGAGAGGTTTCTGTATAAAAATAGACAAATAATAAAACAATATAAAAACAAAAGCAAAACAAGAAAGAAAACATTAAAAAAGACAACCATTCTGTAGGTTGTTTTGGAAGCTCTCTGACGGTGCACAATCCTTGCAAAATTTGAGTGAATTAATAAATTCAACGTTTTTATTGCAACCGGATCAAAATGCGTGATAGAAATGCTGGTTGAACGTTATGCACTGTCAAGTCCACAAAAATAGCAAGGGAGTCTGATGGTCTTCATGACCGATTCTATGTAACTGTTGTTAAACATTATAACAAAGAGTGTGAAAATTCCCTTAGCATCCTTTAAAACAGGTAATGTTGAACATATGATCTTTCGCAGATATCAGCTAAGCGATAAATAGGAACTAGTTAGAGTAGTTAAAAGTACCTACCTTAGGAGCCATTCGTTTCTTTTTTGATTTGTCAACAACTGCATACAAGTGATCGTTGGACTCAATTCTGCTGTAAAGTGGATCCTGTTCACTCGTGGCCTCGTTGCTGTTCATTTCCTATCCTTGTTCCAAAGATGAAGGATTCATATTCTCCCCAGGATCCTTCCCTTCAGTCGAACCGTCTTCTGTGCAAGTAACTTGCAGGCTCTCATCCCGAGAAGCTGTTGTTTTACAAAACATGGCAGCTTTACTTTCTTTAACATGCACGTTGGCGTAAACGTGGCCCCTTTTCTCTTCTTCATCGTCGCCTTTATCACACCTCTCCTTATTCTGCTTCAATGCTGATTGGTGTGCTGCGATGTGATCATCGTTTGGGAGCGATTCCACCACTTCTCCTTCGGAGCTGGATGGGCCTTCCTGGTTACAATTGGATTTTCGCTTACTTTCAACTACAACTGCATAGGCGTTCTCTTCGTCGTTTTCTCCAACAGTCTTAATGGTAATATTTTCTTCATGCACTTGTGACATGCTAAAATGAACTGTAAGTTTGGTGGACCTATGCAGGTAATTTTTCCGGTTACTGGGCTGTTTTCCTGATTGAGACGGAACTTAAAGAAGTGTAAAAGAAGAGGATATCGTTAAAAAAGGAACAACAACAACTGTGTATGCTGTAAGTATATAAATGTCCTGAATTTAGAAAGGAGAATACTAAAACTGGCATTTTGCTTAAACAAAAGGACTGTGTTTTTTTATTAACAGAGTCATTAAAAATTAATCTTGTGTCAATTTACCCTTCTTATGAACTCAGTCCCAATGTCTTGTGTTCCTTCCACCATCGACGCAGCACCATGGCTACGTGACATAATTAAAAAAAACTATTCAGTTTAATTTTATGTCATATTTTTTTGGAAACAAGTATAGTTTGGTTGCGGTGACATTAAGTCGTTCTAGAATGAATGAACAAAGTGCTACGAACAAAAAAACAAAAAGTACCTTTAGTTTTGTTTCTGCGACGTCGATGATAAAAGATGATGAAAAAGACAATCAAAAGAGCCAGTATGATAACAGCTAGGAGAATTAAGATGATTACAGTGATATTGGGAGACTCATCGATGACTTCCTCAGGAACTGCCGCTGAAAAAAAAAAAGGACAACGAAAAGTAAAAATTCTTTGAACTAGAAACCTCTAAATCACCCCATCCATCTGAATGTTAAGCCAAACTGAACAAGAATTTCTTCTAAATTCTGTTTCACCTTTGCAGGTTACACAACAAAGGCAACTTGATCCAACTCAGTGTACGTTTCCAGCGTTTTCCTCAGAATCGCAGCAATGTAATTCTTGGCGAAAATTGACTGACTGACTTCGCCCTGTAAACGTCTACTGACATTCATACTCGTGATGAATGTCTCCAGAAAGGCACGTAAAACAATGTCCTTAAAGACTTCGGTTAATAGTAGTACTTCATATGGTAAACATGAATTAAGACATGTTAAAGTAAATTGCACGTACTTGTCGTGGCAATTGCCTTTGAACCGTCCTTTGTAGATCGACTTTGTGAAAGGGGTACAGAATGTGGCCCTGTACCAGATGTTGGTGTGTCGCTTTCCTTTGGCGTTGTTGGCTTACATGTTGGCTCTGCAAGGAAAGTGCACTGTTAGACGAGTCAAGCCACCCGCCTTGAGGTTGTGAGCAATGAATGACCTGGACATAATAACAATTCAGAAGAGAATGCACCGCAATATTACGAAGGAGAAAGTTTTTGCTAGTAATTATTACCTCAAACAACGGAATTCAAAGTAATGATTTCTTTATACAGAATAAAACTCAAAGTACAAATTAAAGTATTGACATGACTAGAAAAAGTTATTTAGGAACAATAAGAATTACATTAAAGTTGATAAACTCAAAGTCATCGTGGCAAAATACTTTTACACCAAATTGATAATAAAATACAAAGAAATAACTGTTTCTTCTATTATACAATAAAGTTTTCGTATAGGAAATGCGCCAACTGTATAACAACACTGTAAAGACACAGAGTATTGTTTCTGAGCCATACCTTAGTTCGTTAGCAATTATATTCAACACACATGATACTCACTTTCACATATATACCCATGCCTTTTCTCTGTACAAGGCAAATCATCAAACAAACCATAGTTCTTGTTAAAATCCTTGTACATTACAGCACACCTTATATTACTCTTATCTTTGACGGGTTGGTTTGGTGCCCAATAGGATTCATTCACTGTGCTGTTATTACTTATCCACCTCCAGAGTCCGTCTTTGTCTTTCGTTAAACCAATGAAGTATTCAGTTCCATCACTCTGTTGAAAGTTGTTTATAGTGTCATTCAGAAAGTTCCACTCCTCGTTACTTTCAATAGAAACAAGGTCACTTCCATTAACTTTGCAGGCGGCTCTGCTCTTATAAAAATTGACTGACTCCTGTTGAGTATCAGCATAAAATGTATACCGGGAACAGCCGTAAGGGAGCGTCCGATCTTGAGAGAAAAAGAAATTATCCCACGTTTCAGTGATTAATATGAAAGAAAGCGATTACTGAAACATTATCTTTCAATCGGGAAACAAAATCTCTTTCGTTATTTCTGAACGCGCTTCTGCTCGATCTTCTAAAAGTTAAACTCATATTTTGATGTCGCATGAAATGTCTACTGGGAACAGCCACAAATACGCGTCTGACCTTGAAGGAAAAATACTTTTTCAAAAAAATTAAAACTCTATATATGATATGATTCTCCTTAAACAAGTATAAACAAAACTGTGTTGTATATATTTGGTACTATAGTTTAGGTATCTCGACAGGGTCGACAGTTGGTGGACTTTGCTGGCTTCAGAGACTTCAACAACTGTTCAAGTGACTTGATAATGATATATACAGCAGTCATTTTTTTTATTCTAGTTTATAGTCATGAATTGCCTTCCTGCCGGTTTGATTACGACCGTGTTGAATTAATAAAAAAATTCTGCAAACTTCATCACCGGTATTGGAGACCAGCTCAACGTCGATTCATTTAACGAAAAGATACAAATCAGAAGTCATTAATTGCCTCTCGTCTTGACGCCATAACAGTTGATCATCATCACGCAAAACTTAGAGTACAGAATATTGAATTCCCCTCACCGATCATAGCACCTCCTTGGACTTGAAATGTGAGTCCTAGCACGCTGAGAGCAGCAGTGATCTCAACAAGACATGCAAACCCTCTCTCCATCATTGACCAGCCTGGTTTTATAAGCAGGTATGTTCGGTACTGGGACTTCCAGATCGTAGTTCAAGCTTCAGTGCTGATGTCTTTGCTGAAACGGAATTGATAACCTTTCTGAATTAGCGGCTCAAATTTAAACCCGAATAAGTACGTTAACGTGGCGTGACTACAAAAGCCTATTTTGTTTTAAAGTAGGGGAAATCAGAAAGGTAGAACAGCTGTTTTGAAAAGTAAGTTTAAGGTGGCTCCGTAATTAATACCAGAGCATTTTGCTGTGACAAATTTTCCGTCATAAATTTTTCGATTTTAACGCGATGGCTCCGAAACTTTGCAAAGAAGAACAGATATCATTCGGCAATAATACGAAATATTCCGATTTCATTGATGGTAAATATTTCTCGAGAAATTAGCGCTTAAAAGGACCCTACTGTTCAAAGAAAATCGCGTCTAGTAAAAAATTTTGCTGATGTTTTTTACTAAAATTTCTGGTATCGGCTTCAATTGATATAATAAATATGCTAGAGGAATTCCAGAAAAATCGTTGGAGCAGAAGTCCGTAACTAAAAGTCACTCAAAATTTAGCTGTGAAATTGTTTTGGAATTTAAAAAATAAATTACTATCAGGTAGAAGGAGCCACCACTTCGAATTTTCGGGACAAGTAAATTCAACGTTTGCTAATTCTTAAAACAAAAGCCGATTGCCTATCGTGCTATTCTTTAAAAGGTACTTTTTAGTTTTAGAAGCACTATAAATTGCTCCAAACCTTGCTCTGAAGTAGAATTACTTGTTCTTCGACATTTTTAAAATATCACTTGGCAGTTTTGGCTCAAACTACTGCTGCATACATTTTGATGTGTTGCAATGCATTTTCAACGACTTGTACTGCTGTTCGTTGCTTCCAACTTAGGAAAAAAGTATTGAGATTGGACGCTACCTCGTATCAGAGCTCAGATAGAACTGTCCAGCACCTTTGTTTATGACTTCAAAATGAGCACGAGGGCACTTCTGCGAGGAATTCGCACCTCACCCAGGGGGGACGAACGACAATGATGACCATGCCTGTGAACCGAAAAACATCACAGTGCAAAATAAAATTATCGCCCAAATACTGCCCGTGAATAAATTTGCAACTCTGAAATTTTTGTCACTCCTTCCTTCATTGAATGGGTATTTTTTTCTTGATTATTATGTTTTGCTCTGCAATACATGTTTATACAGATCGGTTCACAGACATGGGCATCATTAAAATTCGTCCCCCCTGGCTGAGGTGCGAATTCCTCGCAGAGCTGCCGCTCGTGCTCATTTTCTGGTCATAAACAAAGGTGCTCGACAGTTCTATCTGAGCTTCGATACAAGGTACCTTACAATCCCAATACTTTTTTCCTGAATTGGAAACAACGTACAGCAGGAAAAGCCGTTGAGGATGCATTGCAATACATCAAAATGTATGTAGCAGGAGTTTGAACCAAAACTGCCAAGGGATATGTTAAAAATGTCGAGGAACAATTCATTCGACGTCAGAGCAAAGTTTGGAGCAATTTATAGTGCTTCTAAAACTGAAAAGTACCTTCTAAAGAATAGCACGATAGGCAATCGGCTTCTGTTTTCAGAATTAGAAAAAACACTGAATTTACTTGTCCCGAAAATTGAAACTGGTGTCTCCTTCTTCCTGATAGTAATTTATCTTTGAAACTCCAAAACAATTTCAAAGCTGAATTTTGAGCGACTTTTAGTTACGGACTTCTGCTCCAACGATTTTTCTGAAATTCCTCTGGCATATTTCTTATATCAATTAAAGCCGATACCAGAAATTTCAGTAAAAAATATCAGCAAAATTTTTTACTAGANAAGTGAATTATTGGTTGGCGTAACCGGGTCAAAGAAAGGTAAAAAAGAAATTAACCAGAAATAGACCTTGTCACGGTTTTGGACGCCATCTTGACGAGTAGGCAAACGTGTGATAAATTACAGCGTTTGTATGAGAATCTAATGTCGAATAATTTCCGTAGAACGGCTGTTCTGAAAGAAATATCAATTGTACACTAAAGCTACAAAGCAAAGGATTGTCCTAAAAAATTTTGGAGGCGTACCTGTGCTCAAATTTCTCCAGAGGCTTGCTTTAGATTTTCCATATGTTTGTCTGTAATTTTCTCCGGACTGTCCAACATACCGTAAAATGTGTAGAAAATTTAAAAAGTGGTTCTAGGTTTTCTAGTGCATGTAACGCCCTTAATTTTTTTCAGTAGAATCCTTAGGAGTGAAGCTTTAGTTTACAAATCATATTTTTTTTGAGAACAGCTGTTCTACGGAAATTATTCGAAATTAGATTCTCATACAAACACTGTTATTTCTCACGCGTTTGCCTACTCGTCAAGATGGCGTCGAAAACCGTGACATGGTCTATTGAGTTCCTAGGCACAACTCAGTATTTATAGCAAGAAGGTAGCATAAATTCTGCGGGCTTTATAATGAATGCATCCGTTAGTTACCGGTACTTTAAACACCCACGTCCAAACCTAACTAAAATAGGACAAAATGAGGTTTTTTTCCTTACACTTCCGCATGTGACTCTTCCGTTTACGCTCCAGCACAAACAGCGGAATGTGCGGTGTTATTTAAAGTCCTTCGGCTGATTAGCACTCACGTATGCCTGCAGCCGCAGCCCTGTTTCTGAGGTTCCACGACTCTTACGGTCTCTTTATATGAGCCTGGTTACCGAGACCAATTTCTCCTTGGGTTCATATGAGAAAGTTCAGCCCGGTTTCCGAGATGAGCTGAAGGCCAATGATCCTGGGGACGAGTTCCGGTACAAAGGGACAACTTTTGCACGCGGTGCTTAACTGGCGAAATCCACTCCACGGTGATTACTCCAAGGGTAGCATCTGCTGAATTGGAAACAATCCATAAAAATCCGGCTGTTCTGTTAGACATGCCTACCACCGCATCGTTTAAAAAATGTCCAACGTTGTAAGAACGTTGGTTGTGACGGTTTGTTATTCTTTCCTTATCTTGATGTGAACCCAAACTTGGACCCGATCGAATTAGATTTGACATATTTCGGCTTTAGAATTATTACGTTGTAAAAATCTCTATCCTCGTTGCTTTGTTGATTTCTTTTGCTGATACAGTAGGCCTAAACTATCAGACTTAGGAGAAACCAATTCGATGTTGCTTTCCTAACCAAGTCCCGATCAGAAATGTGTAAATATGAAAAAGCCCGTAAAGTTGTTACGTCTCCCATGTTTTTTACCGGTTCTTTTTTCTTCGCAAAACAGGTCATGAACAAGTAATACAGCATATATGAGAAAATTATTTTTGTTAAGTTATGTTTGTTTGCAAGCGGGAGAACAGAAATCGCATGCACAGATTAGAAAAAAACCTTCTCTCTTTGTTCTTTTTGTGAATTTGTGCATTATAAGGAAAAAAAAGCTTCCACTAAGAAACAGTATACATTTGATTAGTAGCGACTGAGAATTACATAATCATTTTCGGTATGTTTAGATTGACTTTGGCGCCCTATAAAGTACAGCTACTCAATTACAAAAAAGAAATAAACAAACAAATCCGACGGTAATGCAATTTTTATCGTCTGGTATTCAGTTAACAGGCGATCTTTGACCCGCCTGATTTATTGTCAGTCTACTCATGCGAGTAATCCTCACGAATAATGACGTTGTCTCTAGAGTTGTATTAAATATAAATCTATCCCTTTATTTCAGGTATTTCCCTTGTGGTTTAGCGGATTTTCACCCGGGTGGGCAGGGTTAGGTTCGCTTCAGGAAAATCACGCTTTGGCTTCCGTCGATGTCCACGTTAGCGGCAAATGCTCCTCAGTCTACCACCGGATAGAACTTATCACCGTGTTTTTTAACTTTTGACATGAACAAGTTAGGGAAAATCGGTTGACACCACTGGAAAGAGCGCGTTAAAAGTAGTGAACTGGCCAAATTTGAAAGTGAAACGTCTTGCGCGAGCTAAGATAGCTCAGCGCAAAGTTGCGAACATTTACAGACGTTTGTGGGAGGGGGGGAGGGCAAGTTTGTACTGCGTGACTTTGAGGAGTTATATCTTCGTTAGTTATTTTACTAATCGTAAGGCGTTCTTTTCAGTGGTGTCGACGGATTTTCTTTAACTTGTCAATGTCAAAAGTTGAAAAAAAACCGTGAAAAGGTTTATTACTAACGCAGTTAGAGGAGAGGGGCTCCAACTGTCTGATCACTAGACTGCCGAGAGGCTACAGTCTTAGAGAAAATAGATGGGAAACTTAGACCCCCAAGTCAAGTGGTGCGAAAAGAAGAGAGGTGCGAGCAGTCGTCCCTTTCGTAAACAGTCGCTGCCATTCGATTCACAAATAGACTGCAAGCATTCTCTCTTTTTCTTCAGATTTAGTAAGGGGAGTGCACGCGCGTGCGACGCGCGTGGACATTTGCGTGTCTCGGGCGTTTTGCTCGACGGACCAAGAAAAGAGAGAGACTGCTCGTAGTCTACAATTACAAGGCGTTAAGAGACGATTTTCACCCACATCGTGTAAGAACAGCTGAGACAAACAACTTTTTGTTAATTAGAGAATAATCAATTTGAACACCTATTGTCTTATTTTAAATCTAAGATCAAACTTGAATTTTAAATAGTTTCTAATTGTTCTTCTGTTTCTAATTAATTTTTATCTAGTCTTTACTCTTTGAACAAGCGTGCTTCTTAATTACTTGTATTTAGTGTTGATTTCTAATCGTCAGTGTTTTCTCTGGCCCTACCAAACAGCACCATCATTTAATTTATAGTACTCATTGTTAGTGTACTTTATATTTCACATAGTTGGTAGCCTTGGCTTCAATCCAGTCTTTACATTTTTACTCTTAGTAGAATGAGTGATGTCAGCGTAAACCGTTGGAGTGCATGCTCTGTGAACCTTCCCGTTTTAGTTATTCGGTAAGTGGTTCACGTCTGTATACTTTAATTGGCCACTGCGGTAAGGGAGAGGTTTCTGTATAAAAATAGGCAAATAATAAAACAATATAAAAACAAAAGCAAAACAAGAAAGAAAACATTAAAAAAGACAACGATTCTGTAGGTTGTTTTGGAAGCTCTCTGACGGTGCACAATCCTTGCAAAATGTGAATGAATTAATAAATTCAACGTTTTTATTGTAACCGGATCAAAATGCGTGATAGAAATGCTGATTGAACGTTGTGCACTGTCAAGTCCAAAGAACCATATAGCAAGGGAGTATGATGGTCTTCATAACTGATTCTGTGTAACTATTGTTAAACATAATAAGAAGTNTCTGGCCCTACCAAACAGCACCATCATTTAATTTATAGTACTCATTGTTAGTGTACTTTATATTTCACATAGTTGGTAGCCTTGGCTTCAATCCAGTCTTTACATTTTTACTCTTAGTAGAATGAGTGATGTCAGCGTAAACCGTTGGAGTGCATGCTCTGTGAACCTTCCCGTTTTAGTTATTCGGTAAGTGGTTCACGTCTGTATACTTTAATTGGCCACTGCGGTAAGGGAGAGGTTTCTGTATAAAAATAGGCAAATAATAAAACAATATAAAAACAAAAGCAAAACAAGAAAGAAAACATTAAAAAAGACAACGATTCTGTAGGTTGTTTTGGAAGCTCTCTGACGGTGCACAATCCTTGCAAAATGTGAATGAATTAATAAATTCAACGTTTTTATTGTAACCGGATCAAAATGCGTGATAGAAATGCTGATTGAACGTTGTGCACTGTCAAGTCCAAAGAACCATATAGCAAGGGAGTATGATGGTCTTCATAACTGATTCTGTGTAACTATTGTTAAACATAATAAGAAGTGTGAAAATTCCCTTAGCATCCTTTAAAAAAGGTAATGTTGAACATATGATCATTCGCAAATATCAGCTAAGCAATAAATAGGAAAAAGACTAGTTAGGGTAGTTAAAAGTACCTACCTTAGGAGCCATTCGTTTCTCTTTAGATTTGTCAACAACTTCATAAAAGTGATCGTTGGACTCAATTCTGCTATAAAGTGGATCCTCTTCACTGGTGGCCTCGTTGCTGTTCATTTCCCGTCCTTGTTCCAAAGAAGAAGGATTCAAATTCTCCACAGGATCCTTCCCTTCAGTCGAACCGTCTTCTGTGCAAGAAACTTGCAGGCTCTCATCCCGAGAAACCGTAGTTTTAAAAAACATGGCCGCTTTGCTTTCTTTAACATGCACGCTGGCGTAAACGTGGTCCCTGTTCTCTTCTTGATCGTCGCCTTTATCACACCTCTCCGTATTCTGCTTTAATGCTGATTGGTGTGCTGCGGTGTGATCATCATTTGGGGGCGATTGCATTCCTTCTCCTTCGGAGTTGGATGGACCTTCCTGGTCACACTTGGATTTTCGCATACTTTCATCTACAACTGCATAGGCGTTCTCTTCGTCGTTTTCTCCAACAGTCTGAATGATAATATTTTCTTCCTGCGCTTGTGACATGCTAAAATGAACTGTAAGTTTGGTGAAGCTGTGCAGATAATTTTTCCGGTTACTGGGCTGTTTTCCTAACTGAGACGAAACTTGAAGAAGAGTAAAAGAAGAGGATATCGTTAAAAAAGGAACAACAACAACTGTGTATGTTGTAAGTATATGTCCTGAATTTAGAAAGGAGAATACTAAAACTGGCATTTTGCTTAAACAAAAGGACTGTTTTTTTTTTATTAACAGAGTCATCAAAAGTAAATTGTCCAAAACAAATTTTAAAAATTAATCTTGCGTCAATTTACTCTCCTTATGAACCCAATCCCAATGTCTTGTGTCCCTTCTACCATCGACGCAGCACCATGGCTACGTGACATAATTTAAAAAAACTATTCAGTTTAATTTTATATCATATTTTTTGGGAACAAGTATAAATTGGTTGCGGTGACATTAAGTCGTTTTAGAATGAATGAACAAAGTGCTACGAACAAAAAAACAAAAAGTACCTTTCGTTTTGTTTCTGCGACGTCGATGATAAAAAATGATGAAAAAGACAATCATTAGAGCCACTATGATAACAGCTAGAAAAATCAAGATGATTACAGTGATATTGGGAGACTCATCGATGACTTCCTCAGGAACTGCCGCTTAAAAAAAAGACAACGAAAAGTAAACTTTATTTGAACTATAAACCTCTAAATGACCCCATCCATCAGAAGTTAAGCTAAACCAAGAGCCATAATGGTTCTTGGCTAAACTGAACAAGAATTTCTCCTAAATTCTGTTTCATGTTTGCAGGTTACACAACAAAGGCAACTTGATCGAACTCAGTGTACGTTTCCAGCGTCAGTTTCACCAGAACTGCAGCAATGTAATTCTTGGAGAAAACTAACTGACCGACTTCGCCCTGTAAACGTCTACTAACATTCGTACTCTTGATAAATGTCTCCAGAGAGGCACGTAAAACAATGTCCTCAAAGACTTCGGTTGATAGTACTGTAGTACTTCATGTGGTAAACATGAATTAAGACATGTTACAGTAAATTGCACGTACTTGTCGTAGCAATTGCCTTCGAACCGTGCTTTGTGGATGTACTCCGTGCAAGGGATGTAGAATGTGGCCCTGTAGCAGATATTGGTATGTCGCTTTCCTTTGGCGTTGTTGGCTTACACGCTGGCTCTGCAAGGAAATTGCACTGTTAGACGAGTCAAGCCACCCGCCTTGATGTTGTGAGCAATGAATGACCTGAACATAATAACAATTCAGAAGAGGATGCACCGCAATATTACGACGGAGAAAGTTTTTACTAGTAATTATTACCTCAAACGACGGAATTTAAAGTAATGAATTATTTATACAGAATAAAACTCAAAGTACAAGTTAAAGTATCGGCATGACTGGAAAAAGTTTTTTTAGGAACAATAAGAATTACATTAAACAGGGGGTTCATTAAGGGCCGGGCACCGGGCAAATTGACCGGCTGTGAACACGACTTTGCCCGGCTGCTTTACATCTCAAAGAACTTCTTTTTATTACAAGGAACGATCAAAAACAGTTTTAAGTTACAATAGTGCCCTTTTCTTGATGAGTCTTATCGAGTGTAAAACATACTTTGCCGTTCAATTTCCACTTTATTACACGCGGCATGAAATCCCCTCGTTCGTTATGTGTTAAAAACAAGAATCGCCTCATAACACATTGCGAAAAGAACTGTGCTTCATAAACGACTACCTGAAAAGTATTAGTGTTGCGAGCAGGTGAGCATGGCGGCCCAGAAAAGAACGCGTTCGATAGCGGATTATTTTTCGGCTTCAGGCAAAGGGCCTCTAGTAGAGAAAAGGCCAAGAGGTGAGTAGACTTCTTTGCGATTTACTTGCCTGTGATTGAATGGCTTAATCATCATGTTCAACGAAGCGAAGCGTGATTTTTTATTTGTCTTATGGTTTACGCCAATGAATTAATTTTCAGTGCGTTCACGTTAAAACAGTGCTCCTCCCGTCTAGTCATTGAAATTTTAAAGATAAGTTGTTAAACTAACACTTTTGTGATTCACCTTCTAGCGAAAACTCTTCGTCTATCCAAATGTTTGTCTGACGCACTTCATCTAATCACTTAATCGTGATTAAATTGTCTAGAAAAGTTATCTTTTTTGGTTATTGAAAATCATTGTCTGCAGCTTCAAAATGCAGGAAAACACGTCCCTGCGACCATAGAATTTCAAAATTTTACGGGGGAGCATGCCCCCGGACCCCCCTAGGGATCAAGGCCCTCTGGGCCTTGCCAATTCTTTGCCCGGGTGTCAAACTCAGTTGCCCTGTCCTGTTGAAAACCTTAATAAACCCCCTGCATTAAAGTTGATAAACTCAAAGTCATCATGGCAAAATACATTTACACCAAATTGATTATAAAATACAAAGAAATACTTTATTTCTTATATTAATACAATAGGAAATGCGCCAACTGTATAACAACACTGTTAAGACACAGAGCATTGTTTCAGAGCCATACCAGTAGTTTGTTAGCAATTCATTCAGCACATGACATGATACTCACTTTCACATATATACCCATGCCTTTTCGCTGTACAAGACACATCATCAAACAAACCATAGTACCCGTGATAATCCTTGTACATTACTGCACACCTTTCATTAATGTTATTTTTGGGTTGCTTTGGTGCCCAAAAGGATTCATTCACTATGTCGTTATTACTTATCCACCTCCAACTTCCGTCTTCGTCTTTGGTTAAACCAATGTAGTATTCAGTTCCTTTTTCTTGAAATTTGTTTATTGTGTCATTCAGAAAGTTCCACTCCTCGTTACTTTCAATAGAAACAAGGTCACTTCCATTGACTTTGCACGCGTCTGACGCGTCCTTGCTATTAAATGAATAACGCTCAGATGTCGCATAAAATGTGTACCAGGAACAGCCGTAAAAAAGCGTCTGATCTTGAGAGAAAAAGAAATTATCCCACGTTTAAGCGATTAATATGAAAGAAAAGGATTAATGAACAATTATCTTTCAATCGGGAAACAAAATCTCTTTCGTTATTTCTGAACGCGCTTCTGCTCGATCCTCTAAAAGGTAAACGCATATTTTGATGTCACATAAAATGTCTACTGGGAACAGCCATATAAATACGCGTCTGACCTTGAAGGAAAAATACTTTAAAAAAAATTAAACTTTATATATGATATTATTCTCCTTAAACAAGTATACACAAAACTGTGTTGTATATATCTGGTACTATAGTTTAGGTATCTCGACTGGGTCGACAGTTGGCTTTGCTGGCTTCAGAGACTTCAACAACTGTTCAAGTGACTTGATAATGATAAACAGCAGTCATTTTTTTTATTCTAGTTTATAGTCATGAATTGCCTTCCTGCCGGTTTGATTACGACCGTGCTGAATCAATGTAAAAATTCTCCAAACTTCATCACCCGCTCGTTGTTGACGCCATAACAGTTGATCATGAATCACGCAAAACTTAGAGTACAGAATATTACATTCCCCTCACCGATCATAGCACCTCCTTGGACTTGAAATGTGAGTCCTAGCACGCTGAGAACAGCAGTGATCTCAACAAGACATGCAAACCCTTTCTCCATCATTGACCAGCCTGGTTTTATAAGCAGGTATGTTCGGTACTGGAACTTCCAGATCGTAGTTAAAGCTTCAGTGCTGATGTCTTTGCTGAAACGAAATTGATAACCTTTCTGAATTAGCGGCTCTAATTGAAACTCGAATAAGTAAGTTAACGTGGCGTGACTACAAAAGCCTATTTTGTTTTAAAGTAGGGGGAATCAGAAAGGTAGAACAGTCGTTTTGAAAAGTAAGTCGTATGGGATGACTACTGGGGAAATGATTGCGTGAACTGCCAAAGGGGGACCGATAAAAGCTTAATCAGCAAAGCTATACAAAATTGATAAGAGTGATAGAGAACTCATAAGAGTTTTATCTACTTTCTCTATAACATTTTATTAGGCGTTCGCAATATATATCGGCACACATCCACATGGTGGGAGCGTCGATCCCCTCTGGGTTGACGCTCTAGTCAGGTTAATAATGCTTATCCTCAACACTTTCTTTCTCTTTCTCTAGTTTCAGAAAATTAAGAATGAGAACGGGAAAAACTTAAAAAAACCGTGACAACGTTGTTCAAACTGAAACCCTTTCAACACGGGACATAAAGAAATTACCATCGCGAAAATAGTTAAGATTTGTTTGAATATTAGTATGCGACATGGTTCCCACTCAGCTCATTCTCAGTTTCTTTAAACTACGAGGTAAAACTCGTGGTGGCCAGTCAACCCCATTTTCCACATATGATTTAACAGTGAATAATTTAACAAAATTTTCAGGCTAATAAATTTTTTAAATAGGAAGATTCAATCCTGGGCCAGTCCGCCTGAGCTAAAAAAGTATGTACTCTACATTCTTTTTTCTTTCACAAAATGACAATTCATTATTTGGTTTTGTCAAGAGATGATCTTCCCTAGTTGTACGCTCTCCAGGTAAGAAGCCCGTTATAGAATCCCCTTTGCGATTGAAAGGAAGTGAATTATTGGTTGGCGTAACTGGGTCAAAAAAAGGTAAAAAAGAAATTAACTAGAAATTGAGTTCCTAGGCACAACTCAGTATTTATAGCCAGAAGGTCGCATAAATTCTGCGGGCTTTATAATGAATGCATCCGTTAGCGCTTGCTTTTACCGTTACTTTAAACAGTCACGTCTCAACCTAACTGAAACAGGACAAATATATACTTTCCTTAAACTTCCGCTTGTAACTCTTTCGTTTAAGCTCCAGCACAAACAGTGAGATGTGCGGTGTTATTCAAAGTCCCTTGGTTTATTAGAACTCACGTATGCCTGCAGCAGCAGCCCTGTTTCTGAGGTTCCACGACTCTTACGGCCTCTTCATATGAGCCCGGTTACCGAGACCAATTTCGCCTTGGGTTGACGGAGAAATTTCAGCCCGGTTTCCGAGATGGGCTCAAGGCCAATGATCCTGGGGACGAGTTTTGGCAGGAAGGGACAAACAAAGCAGACATGCAAAACACAAAAATTATAAATTTCGCGCCTATCATAGCTTTTGCAACTCTTAAAGCTGTATCACTGCAGTTAACTGGGATGTTTATGATGAGGAAAACGCAGCAGGCAATGCAAGACAATGCCATCTGGGCCAGAATTCATCCTGCTTTCATCCCGGTAACAGGGCTGAAGTGTTCATATGGCAAAATTTCCAGCCCGCTTTCCGAGATCTCGGTTAGAAAAACCGAGATCTCGGGAACTGAGCCAGCCCGCCCTCTCATATGAACACATCGAAAATTTTACAAAGGATTTAGAGGTGAGGCGAGATCTCGGAAACCGGGCCAGCCGGGCTGATATGAAGAGGCCCTCAATCCAGGGAATATATTACATCTATCGTGACTAAAAGTTTGTTTACCAATGGTGGCATCGACCGTTTAGCATGGCAACGGCCATTTACTAAAGGGAAATAAGCGACGGGCAGTGTGCCGTCCTCATCTGAGGACTCAATCTTGGGGTTTATCCTCACAAAACCGCATGGCAACCTGAAAATTCATTCACTGGCCGACTTTGCCAAGAACTAATATTAGATTTTGCCTTACCCGGAAAAACTTCACAGCTTTGTTAAGGTCTGGCTTGAGTAACGAGCGTTTCTACGGGAGCAGCACTATTAGCTTTAAAATAGAACTAATAATAAATATGACACCGTTAAGTATGATCGTTATCCTTTATTAAAATTCCTTTGAAATGGAGAAGTGCTTCATTAAAGTCAGTACTGCTAAACAGTCGTATGAATAGGAATAATATTTCCAAATGCAAATCAAAACTATTAGTTACTATAAGAAGTTTAAGTTAAATCTGCGTTGGATTCATTATAAGAAATCACTGCCAGCGTGTTTGGAATTTCAAGGGAGGGCTTACAGGACAGACCATATGCAGGGGCAAAATCTTAGCTTAGCCTACAGGCAACTTTTGGACTCTTGAACTCTTAAACAGAGAGTTTGCTTGCAGGCCTATATAAGTAAAAATTTTGATATCAGTTACGGGTAGAGTACTAGCGTTTAAATATCGATCTATACAGTTACTTTAGTCCACTCGCCTAAACCCCAACGCTCGAACGCCCGCCACGTTGAACCCTGGCAACAGGGCTTTTAGGAAAATAACACAGAAGTAATGGACTGTCATACCCCGACCTCTCATCCTCACCCCCTACGGGGCGATCACATTTCGCGTAACATTCCAAAGACGACGAAAGCTAAAAGTAATTAATAATACAAAACTGGCGAAACTGTATAAACATTTTTACAGAAACTTCCATTTACAGCAAGGAGCCCAAACGTGTGACGCTTTTGATCTATTCACATTCTTTCGTAAAGAGTTAATTCAATCAGAAGCCAGCTGGA
Source organism: Porites evermanni (assembly GCA_942486025.1). NCBI lineage: Eukaryota > Metazoa > Cnidaria > Anthozoa > Scleractinia > Poritidae > Porites > Porites evermanni. Next base: position 17,971 of record CALNXI010002150.1, read on the forward strand.
AACTGTCCTCGACCTCTCATTGGTTAATGTCTGCATGAAAGAATGTGAGTTAATTAAAGGAGGTCACACTTTTGGCCTCCTCGCTGCAACGAAATATTGCACCATTGAGAGGCTACTTTCACTCGGTACAGCGATTAAAACCTTTTTTATTATGTACTTAAGCCATTCCCAAATAAAACTACCGTGTATCTGTACAAAAGGCTATCTTACGGTTGGTTCGTTGTCCGTCATAAGCTTAAACTAAAGCCTTTAGCTACTTTTAAAACTCTAAAAGCGTAAACTTAGTAAGTTTTAACTAATACTTCGTTTAATGGTCGAAAAACCAGAATATATCGGAATTTCAAACGAACCGTCAGTCAGCTGAACCAAATAAGTCCAGAACACCGTGGGCTACGAGCTCTTACATCACTTAGACTTGGATACGTCGTTTTGGGCAACTAAACTACCACGAACACGTCCCTGGCATCAACGGAAATAAATACGTCATAAATTGTTGGATGGTTTGACCTGAACAGCAATGGATCCTTGAGAGAAGAGATTAAAACCGCGCACAGTAAAAGACGTCTATTGTAGGTTCAGTTTCTTCAGAAGAACACACAATGACAGGCTGTCCAATAACGAAGCGAAATTGTGTTTTCATCTAGGCTTGCTTCGTTTCTTTCTTTTCACCTAAGATAAATGGAAAAGCATATCTGTATTAGTGTGTATCTGTTTTTCAACGTCAGGGAAAAAAATTTTCATTAAATGACAGGAAAAATACGTACAACTATGGCCGCCTCTTTTCGCTTCACAGGCGATGACCCCGATACTTTGGTCTTTTTCGCTGGACTTGGCGTCAACTCTGCATCCTCTTGCTGTAATACATTAACAGAAAACGATCAGTTTGAGAAAGAGCGGAATGTTTTTCCTTCTACCTTCCCCCAACCCAAAACACCGAAAAAATACGCCTGCATTACAGCATATGAATCAAACCACTAAGACAATGGTTAATGGTTAATTACTTTGACAAGCAATATGCTGGCGATTAACTCATGTTTTTCTTTTACTGTCACCGGTGATTACAAGGTTCTTTGGGAGGAAATCACAAACAAGCCAACACTCAAGTTATAATACGTGTGACTACAAATAATTCTGCCAAAAATCATATTTCCAAACGAACACGTACGTGTGCAAAGAAACCCAAAAGAGTGGTTTTCTTGAAACCTGGTACTTTGCAGAAAACGTATAAAAATAAATAAACATACCTTTCTTTTTGCTTTACTTGGACTTTTAGCCTCCTGTAAACGGAAAAAAACAACTTCATTAGCGCGAAAGGACTGCTTGAATAACACGTTAAACGGCAAGCCTACCTCAGCAAAAACAAGCTTACCAATCCATTCACTTGCTTTCCTCCTTTAGTTTTAGGACTTCCCTGCAGCGGTATTTGTCTGCGCATTGATTGAAGTAAAGTCCAATATGAGTATGATGTAGTGATGTTAAAAACAAAAAATCAGAGTTCCGTGTTTTACCTTGAACTCAGAGGTTTCTTGGGTGAGTCCAGACTGGATGTGCCACTGTCTGGTGTGGGTTCATCTTCTGGTAAAGCATCTAATTCTGACTCCAGTCGTTTCGTGGCTCGCCCTTTTCGGGGACTCCTAACGTTTGGAAAGAATATTAATTATCAACAATATAAGGAACATTTTGTTCAATTTTTTCTATACGGCCAACAATAAACGGTGATTACAGTTTCCTTTCAGGTTTTTAACCGGCCAAGAAAGTGATTACTAAAGAATAACTCGTCAAATCTCTGAGAGAAATAACGCCTCTTTTTTGAAGTCTTTCAGAACTCANAGGAACATTTTGTTCAATTTTTTCTATACGGCCAACAATAAACGGTGATTACAGTTTCCTTTCAGGTTTTTAACCGGCCAAGAAAGTGATTACTAAAGAATAACTCGTCAAATCTCTGAGAGAAATAACGCCTCTTTTTTGAAGTCTTTCAGAACTCACCCGTCGTCAGATGAGACTTCGCAAATGAAAAGCTTTTTTTTGAATCCTACGTTGAGTGTTATAAAGATTTTTGAAACCAACTTATCTGCCCTTTTCTAAGCGCTCAGATATGCGAATGGCTCGGAAGGGAGAGCGAAACGGGACTTTTTTTTAAAAAAAGATCATTCATTTATCATCACTCTGCTATCCCCTGACGCCTCGTACTCGCTGTTTTTCCCACTCACTTGTATTTGCGCCGTTCTTATTATCTGGTCCACTGAACATGTTCGCTAAAACTTTTCCAAGACCAACTCAAATACTCTGAGTATAATGTCTATCTTGAAGAGAAGGAGGCCTGCCACATTGTTCTTGAGTGGAGAAAGGAGTTCAATTAAAGCTGTAAGACACTTACCTAGCGGACGATTTGCTAGGGGAAGACAGTTTGTCTGCTTTGACGAAAGGTGAGCGTCTTTGTGGACTTTTTAAACGGGACGAATCCTTTTTGTTTTGTGATCTTTTACTTTCTTTGAGTGGTGTTTTCGTAGAAGGCGGTGATGATAAGTTCTTTGATGACTTTTCCGAGGACGCTTTTTTGCCTTTGTTTGGAGTTCTTTCAGATGAGTCGGAAGGTCTTCCTCTTTTCCTGTAAGAGTATCACAAAGGAAAATAATTAACGTCGGGCAAGTTATACTGCATTTGAGACAAAACGTGGATACAAATCATACGAACTGAAACTACACGGTTACGAACTGTTTTGGGGCATTGGCACATAGATGAAGAACGATTACAAACTGAGGGCGAGCCGACGGAAGCAGTAGGGACAGTTCCAAAGAAAGATAAAAATGATGAAGGTATTTTCGGGAGAAAGGTTTGTGTTCCCTAACAGGAACTGTTCCAAACTAGAGGTTCCACTGAGTTTTGAGGTTGATGACAGACACGTTGATGAAAGCTACGTTGTACATAGTCTAATCTTAGTTGCCACTTAAACTACAACGATCTTCTTTAGTTTATTTCCTCATTCCGTGGTTCAAAGATATGAAATTCATGCCGCATGCATGTATTCATAATTTCATCTTCATCCAACCCGGGTACGTTACGAACCAAGTTAATGACCAGTTCCAAGTTGGCTTGCTAGCTCAGTAGGCCATTTCCGAGTTTCCCCGGGCCCCTGTTTCAAAACGAGGGTAGGTGCTCAGCCTTTGATATGGAAATCATTTTTCATTCTCATACAAATAAAACTCATTTTCACAAGAAAAGTTGTGCACCTAGCCTCAATTTGAAGTGAGGGTTTTTGGAACTCAGAAGTGGCCTATTGGTTAGCGCGATGCACCCATATCACAGAGGTCAGGGTTCGAATCCCGGTATGCTTAAACTTCTTTAGGCTTTCTTTTCGCCATTGCATAAGTTGTGACTTTATGGCTGTGAGGAACTTCTTTAAGGTGATTATACACGGGACGATTGGCAACGACGATTTCTAGCGCAACACAGGGTTGCAATGTTGGAACAATGTTGTAACAATTCGAAACAATATAGCTACAACGTTGCAACGCTGCGTTGCGCTTAAAGTCGTCGTTGCGAATCGTCTCTTGTAACATCACCTTTAATTTCACAGTCTATCTCTGTTGAAAATAGGTCCCTAACGAGGACAGACCTAGATTCGGCTCCTTCCATTTTGTAGTTACATCACCGATTTTCTCTAGGACAGCCGGACTTTCAAGTCATGAAGACAAAATATAAGAGACCTTTAGATTCTAAAACCAGGACGACCATACGAACGAGCGACGGCTAAGTCTAGATTGGCAAAACAAAAACTTTGCACCTGCATCACGCATTTTTGTACATTTCTTTGCTGTCACTGAACGACTTCGAAGTGAAAAGTCCTAGTTTCACGTTCTATGGAGGACATAAACATAAGACAACGATGTTTTTTCTTTTTGTGAACTTAAATACAGTCCTTCAGAGTTGAACTAATGGAAACATCGCAACCATTTGACAAATTAACAGAGTTGGAATAAGTGCGATGAAATTTCAAACAGCGAAAACTCACTTTTTGGGTGACGTTTCCCTTCCGTTGCAGTTGTTGTTTAAGCTCCCTAATCCATTCTCAATACTACCTTAGTAAGTAGTACGTGCTCTAACAAGCGAAAAAACGTGAAAGCCGTCGTATTGATGAAATGACAAATGTTAGAAGTTTTATCATTTTGCAGTCGGGAGAGGGCTTATCCTTCTCCAACATAAATAATCGTGCCACCTTTTCATGTGAAAAAAAGAACAATGAAGTTTTCCGGTTTTTTTTTTGAAACATTATACCAACAAAACTTTGAGCTAATTCTCGTCCTCGAATCTAAAGGTCTCTAATGCAGGTGGCTTTACTACCTCGGAGAAGACTGCTCTTTTTCCGCAGGGCTACCAAAGCCACTCTCCGGGGTTTCTGTGGATTCTTCTTCCTCTACCTCAGCCTGCAGCTCTTTCACCTTCTCCTTGAAAGAATTCTTAGGCGTCTTGGAACTTCTACAAGTAAATTGGCAAACACACGAAGGCAGCTCACATTGGACCCGCGAGGAACGCAGCTGTTACTTACAGCATCGCGTCAACTATTCATTACCTTCGACTTGATTGACTAAAATCAATGACTGAGTTCGTTTAGTAGTGCCCAGGATAACTCGTACAACACGAAAAGGGGATTCGCAGGTAGCAGCATTAATGTATTGAGGGGGGAGAGCGAGAGGGATGCGGGGGTTTGCTGGGGAAACCACCCCCTTTGAAGTTTTGGACTTTTACCTAGTTGTGCCCGTTGTTTCAGGAAAAATAGCAAGCCGGCGAGAACTTGATATAAACCAACAACCACAGAGCTTAGCTCATTGCCGACAGTTAGACGAGGGCAGAATAAAACAGAAGCTTTTCATGTCCAGCTTAACTAAGACCATCTTGAGAGAAATCGCGAGGCTTTGTGCTTTGGGGTTAACTTAGCACTTGTACTAAGCACATGGAGCTGATGCAAGCAAGGCTGACCGCGCTTGAGCCACTGACCTGACCGCTGACCGACAATACGCGATGGCGCTCCTTGCTGTTAACTGCGTTAAATTTCATTTAACTTCATATAAATTAGTGCTTTAACACAACACATTGTATACACCAATTCCTCCATACCTGTTTTGAGACTTCGCTTGTGGTTTCTTGTTACGTTTGGCCGATGATTTTGATGTTGTCCTCCCAGACGCTGATTTTGATTCAGCCACTCCACCTTTCTTCTGACCCTAAACAAGTTCATGATAACAGAAAAAAAAGAACTTCAATGAACGTCTACTTTCTGCGACTACGACCACAAATCTCTTAATGGCAAAGTTGGTAACTTGCTCTATTCTTTTTTACTTGAATGCGGTCTCTTAAGATTCATTTCAAGGAAATTCGCCCACACCTGACAAGTTAAACCAGACGGAATAATTGGAGTAAAGTTTGAAAGAACAATAAACATTTTCAATGATGTCGTAGTGGTTGCGTAAACTTCCAAATTTTATCCACGAGGACGGTACCTTTATTTACCCACATTTGCTTATGTTATATCATGTTTTTTACTTTATTTTATTTTATTTTCGAACAAAAGTGTTGAGGACTAAATACGAAGGATACATTATCCCTCTTTAAAAGAAGCCGGCGCTTCTGAAGAACGCTACTGAGGGGCTAGACTATTCGTGTATTAAACAGCACTTAGTCTCACATTGTATTGGAACTTACCTTGGAAGCCACAAAAACGAACCCTTTTGGAAGATAACTTTTAGTGTTGGGAGTACCCATCTGCAACATAGAATTGATAATTATTTTGTTTTAAAGACTGTGGACAGTTTCTTATTTCAATTTCTTCAAAGTAAGTTAAGAGGCGCGCGTAAAAAGCGAGAAGCGCAAGGCAAAGTCACGAGAGCCGTGATAGCTACATCCAAAAAAAAAGATTACACGAACGTGGCCAAGTCTAGATTTCACAAAAACTCTTACCGTGTCGGACGGGACAAAGAATCTTTTTGGTAAAACTACATTACCAGGAAAATCTTTCAGTACGAATGAGTGGACCTACGAGAAACAACAGGAAAATCAATCAATGGTATTTTGCAGAAAAAGAGGGGTTTATTAGCAAGACCTTCGGATTCGAGTGTAAACCTTATTTTTCCTTACTATCTATATTACCTGGAAACCAACTGAATAGAACTCATAACGGATTGTCGTAGATTAATTGATTGGCTAAACTGGCCAGAGCAATTACTCTAGCGAATTAAAATTTTCGGGAATTTAAACCAATCACATCTGGAGGCCCTGACGTGCGTGAGCGCGTCATCACCTGAGCAACTAGCCACCACTTTTGATCTAGGTGTTGAATGAGGGTATATACTTCAGACTCTGCTGAGCAGGTCACTAAACACATTAAGGCAGTGCCTCTCCTCCTTTTCAACGCAATAGCTACTGCGTGATCATGAATCAACTTTATATGGTAAAATGAGCCTCTCCCTGCGTAAAGTTGCGTTTGTTTTCATGATCAATACAGATTTAATACAGGGATGATAACGACAACAACCACAAATGAGTTTTAACACGGAAGCTCTTAAGCTAGATACAGGGGATAAGCTTTCATTGTATGACATTTATAACAAAGACATTTACCTTGTTTAATATGAGTCCAAGGGCCAGGTCACAGACGGTGTAAAGGTTCTATAAAGGAAAATAATAAAACTATCAGTAATTTAATTGCTTTTTTGAAGTAACAGGGGCACCCAACGACAATTTTCGGAAAATATCTGTTCGGAAGACGATTTGAGATCTCGAATTTTCGAAACATTTGTTGTAAAATTTCTTGCTTGCCTGCCGCTCCTAGGATTTTCGAACAACTAAAAAATGGTCTAATTGCCTATTTTTACAGATTTTTACCCCAAAAAGGTCACCTAGAATTTTCGGGAGCCTTTTTTCTGGCTGGAATTTTCTTAAAGGTAAGTTTTGATCCCTACAATTTTCGGATCACTAGACTTTCAGCTAGGAAATCCGAACAGATGAAAAATTTTTAGGGGATAAAAATATGCCTATATCTACCGTTTAAATCCTAAAATACGTTTAACAATGCTATGTATAAGTAGTTTTGAACTATATTCTCGTTGGGTGCCCCTGAAGTAAGAGTATTTTCTTTTGGCCTTAGAGCGTTTCGCCTTTTATTTTAATAACAGCTTGACCTCTGGATGTGCATGTGATTTTTCAATATTGTAATTGCTTCTATCTTAATTTTAGTTTGGTTTTTAAGTACTGAAACGGCAAAGCGCGCTTTTCCCTGGCTTTGGAGACGAGGTTGTTGAAACGGGTAATACGGAGTTCGAAACAAAGAGAAATAACGCTTCAACTAAGAATAAAATTGAACTGAATCACCCCTTTGGGACAGGATTTCCATTTTGAAGTAAGACTAAGCGGGCTGGGTTAGGTGGAGGGAGGGGATGGTGGGCTTATATCTACCTTGTTCACTTCCTGGTCATCGGGAGCCTGGACGTCTTTTGTTTGCTTGACGTTTTCTACTAACTTCTTCAGGAAGCTGTAATTATCTGCTTTGGCTAAAATCGGTTCCATGAAGAACCACAGGTAGCTGGAACAGTTTGGAAAACAACCAAATAAATTGCAAAAACCAAAAAAAAAAAAATTAAGTAGTATTGGATTTTTAGCTTAAACTTTTGGAGAAAAGTATTTCTAAAAATGAGCGGTCCGGCTGGCTAGTTCATTTCATTTTCCATTTTCATTTCATACATTTTACAGTAAACTAAATAAAAAAATGCTACCTTCAGGGTATCTACATTTTCAATAATTATATTAAATTTAATTACTTAATTTATACATGTTCGAAATGGCTATGGCAAAAAAGCCATATAGCGATAATCACGCTGACGTCACCTACTAAAATTAATTTGCAAACCAGAAGAGCATTGGTTCTGCAAAAGATTCTTTTGTTCCACTCGTAACAAATTTGAATGACAAAAACAATGTTTATAAACAGTGATGTCTCTTATAGAAGCTGGGGGCTTGTGAATTATAGACTTCCTAAAAATAAAGGGTATACGATGTGAAGTTCCAACACTAAATATGTAAATAGAAAAATCAAATAAACGAACAAATAGCATAAAGCAAAACAAAGCAGCACAAACAATAAGAAAACGGGTAAATAGTTCGGAATTTTGGTAAGCGCCCTGGGATGGAGTTTTAAAGACGTTTCAGCCTCACAAAGAGTGAAATTAAATGAGTGAAGAACGGCAAGGAGCAACTCCAGGTGGCCGTCTTAGAACTGAAGGGGTTCCGTTAACAAAATTCCTTACTCTTTGAATTGCACAAGGGTTTCATGATCGTCTTGTCTGAAGTCAGGATGATGCGCCAACATGTGAATAACACAGGGCAAAGCATACTCTGGCAAAATGGACTGTGAACATACTACAAATAAAAGAAGAAAAAAAAGATAATGGCAGATTCCGATCATGGGGATTGACAGTCTTGACCATGTACTATAGCGGAAGAGTTAACGTTTGTCGAATAAATACAACGTGCAAAAGCTTCGATCCTTTTAAGGTATCATTTTACACCGGCCTATAGAGAAATTGAGAAATTATATAAAATACGGCGGGTATGAACATTTGCAAAATACACACGGACCTATCGATGACTCCCGCCATCAAAGAACTACTCAATCTTTGTCCAATGTCATATAGACATTCTTCGAACTTTTTTTTACTGGTTCATTATAGTAGCCTCTTTCTGCCAAGAAATGTTAATCCTTGAGTTCACTGTTACTAACACTTGCTGAGAGAGGTGTGGCCGTCAAGCATCCTTCACTTCTTTGCTTGAGCCTCACTTACCTTGGGCTGATGAATGTTGCTTTAAGTAATCTCTTCTTGTTTTGACGTTCTTTGTGATCATTTGTCTAACCTAAGGGGCAAAACATACGGTTTTAATTCTGTCAAAAACAAGCCACAAGACTAAGGTGCGGCTGCAGAGTGGGTTTAGGAAGGACATAAACGGAAACGGCTGAGTGTGGACGGCGGAAAATGATGCAAACACTAAAGTGGACGCGGACGTCTTGATGCGTTTTTAGAAACCTTACGATCCGACAACGGCCACGCCAATAAAAACGTCGCTGAAAAATACGCTTCGCGTCCTTTGAATTTTTCGCCCTAATTCCAGTTCGCCCAGTTACTTAAAAGCAGTAAAGTTAGGTTGGAACTGCGAAAGATAGGAGGCCGCGGTCGAGTTCAGAGATACCTTGCCGCTCCCGTTCTCAATTCAACTCAAAATTTGGTCATTTATTGACGTAATCGTGCAGGGACGGCAGAGAAATGTACAAAAAGCCTGATAAACGTGCGGAGTATTTGTTTTGTTCACAAAACCTATTGTGTTTTAGACGTTCCCGCTGCCGTCGCGGTTTTATAAGGCCTCTTTTGTTTAAAACTCGCATTATTTTGCACAGGGCCTTAACCATAGCTTTTTGATTATCCCGACCAATTAAGCCCTGTTTTTATCGGGTATTTCCACGAACAAGTTTAACCGTTGTATCAAATGATTCACAACAAACAAACACAAATATTTTTTAAAACTAAAGAACCGTGTCTAAAATTTAGTAAAATAACAAGGCGATAAAATCATGAAATGAAACTTATAACACCGCCTCGCTTTGTAACGCTTTGCCCACGCTCTAATGAGCGATCTCTCCCGAACAGGCGCCCACCCCCTACGCCAAAATATCAAACAGGTGCCCTCCTGCCCTTCCCAACACTTTTTCTATTGTAAGGGTACAAGGAAAACCTGTTTCTATTGTTTCTATTGATAACTGTGTGTGTAAACCGTAAAATGGAAATTCTCTTTGTGCTGTCCCCACGATCTGAAGGCCTGGAACAGGCTAGCTTGGCTACCAACCGAAGAACTTAATAAGCACCTTCCTTCCAATGAGCGCCCATCCTACAGCCGACATTTTCATTAAGTGGCGGGAGCAAATAAAGCTAATATAAATTCTCCTTAGTTTACCTCATTCCTTCTTTCCTTGACAGGTTCAGGTGCTGCAAGGGCGAATATTCCCAAATACTCTAGGGGAAGTTTTAGTAAATCTTCCGCTTTGTGCAGCTTTTTGGTAAACTTGTCCCGAACTTCATAACAAGGGTCCTGCATAGGTAAAATATACACTGTCAAGAATAATGACCCAGTGTTCTCCCTAAGTTTTAGCTTAGCACGTAAGGGACCATTCTTGACCGGTAAGGCCAAAAATATGCGCCAGAGGCGCACTCTCTTGCTAGGGGAGGGGCTTGGCGTTCATGAAGGCTATTATTTTCGAGCATCCTGTCGACCAATTGGCTGAAAAGTAATTAAAACACCTCAAAAAAAAAGAATTTTACGAATGAAGGCTACCTCTGCCGCTAGGGTTCAAACAAGGTGTATTATGGGAGATGTATAAAAGGACAATTCGTAAGCGATTACCTGCATAACGAGCGAAAGTTGTTGGAAGATTTCAAGAGTTATATATTCAATACAGTGAGCTTCTTGAGCGATCTTAATAATACCACACGCTGCAGCCAGGCGAAGTCGTGAACAATCAGCAGCACTAGCCAAAAAGAAAACATCCAAAGATAAGTCCTACAATTCGTCATAGTAGAAATTTACTTTATTTTCGCGGCACGAATTACGAATTAGTGCACAATGAGTTTGGGTGTCGTACTTAAGAGAAAGCAAACATCTATCCCTAATTATCCCGGCCAATCAAAATAGACGCGCACATTCCAACTAACCAATCGGAACTTAAAGAAGGCGCGGGAAAACTTGTGTAACCAAGTAACGACTGGTTTTAATATGGTTTTACTTCTGATTGGTCAAGAAAGAGGCATGAGAATTTTCAGCCAATCACAGAGCAAAGAAATGCAAAAAAACTACAAAAAACAAATGAAAGCCTTGACAGTTAATCGGCATTAACCTTAGTACATGAGAGAAAGAGCAGTATAAACAGTGTAAACAATCACAATCTATTGTTTTAACTTTAAATTTTTAAACCCTTTTCATTTTTCTTTTAGCCCCTGAAGGTTTGTCTTTCAAACCAAAATCTTGGGCAAGTGTGTATAAATATATTTAGTTGTTTTATTCTTTTGTTCACTTGTTCCTAGCCTTGTCGTAAGGATCAGCTTGCCGTTTTATACGTTATACAAGTTCACCCGGACCACCAAACTCAACCCACTTTTACAAGTTGTTATTGTACTGATCCAGTCTACAACTGTGAGATCCGGCACCACTCAACGGTTTGTCGCTGTGGACTTGCTAATATTTAATACTTTGGTATAAACTTTCACAGACTTGCTAGGTAACAATATTTTACAATTTGAATCAACAATACGACAGTACCTCACACATCCTTGTTGTTGTAAATCTCCTTTGTGAGCTAGCATGCTATCAAGTAATCTAAGAACAGGTTGTACATATGTCTTATGGTTCCTATCCTGGCCTCTTAACCACTTGACAAGAAGGCGTATCCCTTTGATCTGACAATTAATTGTAAGAAAACACGCATCACGTCAAAATAATTTTTATGGACTGTTAAAAAGGCAACGCCAGGAAAATGGCGTTTGACAAAGTAATTATCGCTATTTTTTTACTTTGTTGCATGTCCTCATGACCAAAGTCTCGCCACTGCTACCAAAGTGGTTGCTAAAACATCTTTTTACAACCTTGTTTAATTTAATAATCCAATGGTAACCCTAGCAAGTCTCTCTCGCGCATCTTTGCAAAGTACCTCTCCTCTGAGAAAACCCTCTTTTGAAGTCCTTGACAAGCAAGAGGATATTTTTGAAGTAGACTGTTTTCAAAAGTATTGATGCTGGTTTACAGCTGACGTTTTGTTTTTTTAAACCAACATGGTCGCCTCGTTACGCGGTTGCAAATCAAGAATCATGGGAAATTTTTTACTCGTGAGACTTACCAAGAATCACAGGATATTTTTTCTCGTAAGACTATATCAGGTGTATGCTTTCTGCTCACCTTGGCTTGTGTTTCATGCGTAACATCCCTGTCATCACACCAAGAACTCTCGCTTTCATCAGAGTTAGCTGCCACACCCTGACGTTAAAAGAAATGTTTATTTATCACTTAGAGAATAAAGACTGTCATGCTGAACAAACTTGTCTCACAGAACTGTAGTACAATAAAAGCTCTACGTGTAGCAATTTTGAGGTGAATTGCTAGAAAACTAACCGCCAAAAGGAAAGCATTTATTGTTGCCTCCTAGTGACGCGCAAACCAGGGAGATTATAGTTAGACTTCACATCACCAGCCTAGAGAGGTGACCAAAACAAGTTGAGGGAAAATTCGCCTCCCTCTCTTGCCTTTAGCTGTTCTTCACCTTCTCGCGCTTTTGCACTTTTTCGCCCCATCCCTTACCAGAGCCTCTTCACAGTCTTAGACATCTCACAGCGATGCAAATGACAGGGCGTTTTGAACTTACCCTGTCTTTCATCAGCAATTCCTTGACTATAAAATCACGTACAATGGCCGGCCGCTGGGTTTCAAACAGCGTTGGTGCCAATAACGCAATCTCTCCGAGAGCTGTCAATGTTGTCAGCAGAAGCGGACAATCGTAGGTCAAGGAGCTCACGAGGTTCTACGAGAAAACAAAATAGGCCATACCATTTCGATACAAACATAGCCTGCTTAGCTAACATAATAAGAGTGTATGCATAATTTTTGGTAGCAAAAAAATGTCCTGTTCATTTAACAGAATGCGTGCGTTCAGCAACCAGTAAAAAACTAACATTAATCTCTAACCCTTAACAATTGTCATTCCCAAAGAGATTAATGGGGTCTTTGGCGATACTTTCACAAAATACTACAGTGGAACCTCTACAATGGGACAAATCTATTAAGGGGCACAAAATTTGGCCCCGGAAAACTGTTCACTGTCACCTCCACTGAGGGGACACCTCTCTTCAGGGGAAAGGGACACATTATCTGAGTCCCAAAACCCCAAATTTAAGCTTCATTTAGGGCACACCTTAGCTCTCGAGACGTGACCACAAGGAGGGTTGATAACTTTAAGCGTATACTAATCACAACAATCACAGATTTCAATACAATGAGCTATCTCACTTACATCAATGCACTGCACTTGTGGGATTTCAACACACAATACCGCATAGATGAGTTAATCAAGATTTTTTCTACATTGTCTAGCTGCTTGAGATCATGACTGCAGCAGATTCCGAGGCAAAATAGAAGAAAAAAAAAATTGGCTATTTATTGACAAACCCAAGCCCAACCTCTATTCATGGGACACTTTCCTAGAGCATGAGGGTGTCCCATGTATAGAGGTTCTACTGACTATTTGTTTTTTAGTACTTTACAAAATGAAATTTGGGACTTTGATCAAATTTTGACTCTGGTTTCTACTGGGAAAGAAAAGGCCAACTAATATTTCCCACAAACTATCCGGAGAAAGAGTCAGAGCAAAAGCAGAGATGAACAGCTTATTACTGTTACCAGTCATGCATCAACATCGTACTACTTACTGTAAAAATACGATCAAAAGGCTGGGAGGTAGAAGCAGCCATCTTTGCAATAGATCTCAGAGAGTGCTTGGCTTGGCAGGGCGTTCCTTTCAGTGCTAGTTTTGACAATACTGGGTGGTAATAACTAATGTAGAAGAGAGAGCAGTATGACATTAATCTTCATACATTAGGGACAGTTTTGGATTTTAACGTTCCTATGAGCATACCTGCAGTAGTGATGTGCCAATCATCAAAGAGAAAAATTGATCACTTTTGGAAAATGTTCAATCAGGTACATATTTACATTTTGTGCGTTTTGGTCACTTTATAAAAGACAGAACAGTGGCCATGTTTAATTTAGAAGTGGTCCACGGTAAAAAAAACCTTGTAACCTTGACCTGCATGCAGGTGGAAAAAAATGGTACTTGTATAAAGAGATTTTTACGAAAGATAATCGATGATCAATTGGTCGGGTCAATCCAATTCCAATTAAGAAATCTCAGCTGATTCCTACCAATAACTTGCAGTAAAATAATTATTATTTATTGCCCTTTAAACAATCAGAACAGATGCGTAACAAGAACATTTGACTCAGTTTTTACTTCACTTATACAGGGTTTGTACAGATTTCTCGATCCAAAATCAATGACTTTTTCCAGACTTTTTCCAAAACAATAATTTCTTTTCCCAGACCCAAGGTTATCAAATAGGTGATCATTAGAGAACTTAAAAATGCAGGAACAAAGATTTTTTCACGGTGCGCTGCAAACATAACGCTAAGATTGGACAAGATTTGACCAAAACAAAAAAGTTTTCACTTATATTAAGCACTTGTTAGCTTTGAAAAATTAATCAAGACTTTTTACCATTTTTTCAGACTTTGTCTCTATTTTCCAGACTTTTTCCAGGTCTGGAAAATTGCTACGCACATTTCAAGACTATTACAAGAATTCAAGACCCTGTGCGAGCCCTGCTTATAAAAGAACTTACTTTGCTAGTGATTTATTCACTTTTTCAATGCCATCACCAGTCAAGGCAAGCATCTTAAGTGCCTGATCAACTGCAAATATAACATAGAATATAACGTTTATTGGTTAATTCAGCAATTTTAATTTTGAATCCAATTTACCNTTACAAGAATTCAAGACCCTGTGCGAGCCCTGCTTATAAAAGAACTTACTTTGCTAGTGATTTATTCACTTTTTCAATGCCATCACCAGTCAAGGCAAGCATCTTAAGTGCCTGATCAACTGCAAATATAAAATAGAATATAACGTTTATTGGTTAATTCAGCAATTTTAATTTTGAATCCAATTTACCAAGCTATCAAAAGGAAGAGATCTAGTAAAACACTTTATGCCAGACACTGCTATTGCCAAAAGCCTGTTCCAGTACGGTAGGGAAGAGCATTTCGAAATGAGAGGCAGAAGTTAGAGACCTCACATGTAACCAAAATAATATGACAAAAGCACTGCCTGCAGCTAGCAAGGCTATTCGAGGTGGGACAGTGTGTGCAAAAATTGAAATAAAGATTAAGGCTCACTTTAGGAAAGTTTACAGTTTATAAGTAAATGACATAAAAATCATAATATGGTTGAAGACTAACGAAAGAGAAGAAAGAAAATGAGAAGCAGAGCATAAAAAGAACCCAACACCATCTTTCCTACTCCATTCTCTTGCAAAATCCCAGTCATGTTTGGAGCCGACTAAGAAAATGTAATATTTTGGGTTTATTTTGGTTTGGGTTTCCTTTGAGTTTAAAACAAATCAGTGACAAAGTAAGGATTTCATTAAAGTAATATATTTTGTACTAGAAAGGGCCAGGGAAACTTTCTGAAGATATGTTGATTCATGTCAAAAGTTCCTTGCATAGATCCTGCAGAAGCAGGAAAAGGTATACACAATCTCAGATGAAAATCTTTTGGAGGACATCAACACCCTAGATAGATTGCACAAGTCTGCTGTTTGAGACCTGAGTGTCTTACCTATTTCTTGATCTTTGTTTTTCAGAAAAACCAATAGTTGTTGAAAAATATCATCATTTTGAAACTGAGAGGGAAACACACCGGCCAGTGCCTAACAAAAAAAATCAATAATTATTAAGTGATTTTCATATGACCTTGAAATGAAAAAGCGTGAACAAAACAGAAACAACAAACGAACGGAAATAGAGAGATTTGATTGGTTTATCGAACACTCAGGTGAAAAAACTTCATGTCCGAGAACTTTCTAGAAATCAATTGAAATCAATTTGACGTCATACTGCAACATGATGATGTCTTCTCCATATTAGGGTTTTCTTTGGTGGGAAAGCGAAGAGGCCATAATTTGATCTCTTCATCTACCAGCTGATGAAACAAATAACAAACACTTACCGAAACCACTTTTTGAGGTCATACGAAAATCTCGCTACTAAAGGGCACGTATGATACACAATAATTTACTACTTATTGCTTGCCATTTTCATATTAATTTCTTGAATCTTCTTATTTTACTGGAATCATTTTGTTTTGGAGAACTTTTATTCACAAGCACACTTCATGATGGCTTCAAGGAAGTAAATTATCTAGGATTTTATCACAGATATACTTCTGGCCAGATATGAACAGTAACATACTGAATAATATCATAATACATCACATCGCATATTACATCACAATGCATCAAACATCAATCCTATCATACATGTTCATCGTATGGTATCATAACCAATGTGCATCTTATTAGCATTTCATCCAGGACATATCTAACTCAGACACAACAGGTCCCTAGTATTTCAATTACAGGAATTTAGACTCACCAATAACAAATCCAGGCCCTTTTTCCCAACAGGACGTGATCCCGAACTCTCATGCCATTCATACTCATCATCTTCATAATCAGACAGCCCTTCCACAGCATCCTTTACCAGCTTGAACATGTTCTTGATGCACTGTTCATCCACTAGTAGAGGTGCTGCTCTGTCCAGAAGAGCTTTGATTGTCTCTAGGACAGGATTCTTAGATCCCACCTTTAAAACAACATCACTCTGAAAAAGGAACAATTACTTCCTCAGCAAATGTGCAGGAAGATTGTGATTGTCTCTAGGATAGGAGTTAAAGGCATTGGACAAGTACTTACCACTGCCTTGAAAACTGTCGAACATCCTACATCAGGATCGATGCTTTTCTTGAACAACTCTCTCAGAGTTGGCTCCTGAAGCATTTCCCGCAGTTTCTTTAGGTTTTCTTGAAACTTAAAGGCATCAGGAAAAGCTCCTAAAATCAAAAGAGACATAAATATCACATTAAGTTTTTGTTCTCTTTTTCTTTGCATTATTGTTATTGCTAGAATAAAATAATTTAGGGATCAGCAGGAATAAAAATCTAAAAATAAAAGAAATAAATTAACATCAGGGGCTAAAAGTAGCCTACTCTGCCAAAATAATTTGCCAAAATGTACATGTTATGTTTCTCAAGTGATCCAAAAATCAAAGTCCCACATTCCAAACAAAGAAGCTTGCTAAATAATATCGCAAATCAGCCCCAAGTGGTGGGAAGCTAAAGGTGACACTATAAAGTTTTGGAGAGATGTTACAAGTGAATCTTTATTTGATATGGCTGTTCTAAAAATTAATGACAGCCCTGGAAGTAGCCAATTAATCACAAACTGTGTACGTGTGTATGGAAAACAATCCTGTTTGGTTTTACATTAGATAGCCTCTTGCGAAACTTGTCATGTTAATTAATATTTACCTAATTTAAGTCTCTTTTTCCGATCTGTTAACTAAACTATTGAAGTACTATTGAATCAATTTCCAAAAATAATTATAACAAGCCTGGCTACTACTAATCTTGCTGAAGCAATTGGTAAGGATGAAAGGACATTTAATATCTACTGGATGGAATAATAATGCCATTTGTGTTCTATTCCAAGTCTAACATACATGCATATACAAGTACTACAAAAAGGTTTTTCACCAGCTACGGCAAAGAAATTTCAGTATAGCAAATTCTAAGACTCAGATCAAAATTTGAGACAAAAATGAATGTTTCACCCGCATCACTCAAACTTCATCAGCGATGTGAAGTGCCAGGTTGAGTAACAGAAAGTCATTATGTATCCTCAGGAGAGGATGGTAAATGGCCCATAGGCCAATTTTACATATGAGGAAATGTTTTTTTTTAAGACTGAGCAGTGATATGTATGATATGCAAGATAACATACTTGCAAGGGAAATTATCTTTGAGAAAATAAGAGCCTCATTGTCCTCTGACTGCAGCGAAAAAAAAAAATCAAAGTCAGCAACATTTCAAACATTGAGCTGAATATTACTATTTAAAGGACAAAATTGGCAGAGGTCAGTTCCCACTTCCATTAATGGATGGAACTGAACAATGGCTGAAAGGGTTTCTGTTTGGTAGATATAAATGAACTTTAAATACAATAAATAATGGTTTAGAGGTAGCACATGCGTCAACTGATTTATTTTTACCATTCCTGATAAAATGGGAATTCAGCAATGTTGGTTTTTGAGGAGTGGGGAAAACTTGAGAATTGGGAGAGAGAGCCAACAACAAACTAAACTCATTTATGGAGAATGGTGCTGTTTCTGGGATTCATTCCTGGTCCACACCACTGGTGTTGATTCCTAATGGTAAATATTACACATGGTTTTTTACAATAGACAGGGGAAAATGCCCAGAGGTATCAAGTATTTCACAGCCAAACATGAAGACATGTAGCTATTCAAACAAGTAGCCTTTCAAAAATTGTACCTGTTCTTTTGTAGACAGCTCTATAAGATCAGCAATGTCTGTTCGTACTCTGAAAGAACGTAAACAATGAATTAGTAAGGGCCTGATGAGAAATATGTGGTCATCACAACCATCTTTGCATGTTAGATTTAATCAGGGCTGTCACCAAGATGTCAAGTTACCAGATAAATACTACAAGTAGGCAGGGAAGCAAACAGCGAGGGACTTCTTTTGGTTCTACTTTTCCTCTATTTTCTTGTGAAAGTAGCCAGGAATCACATTCATCACAGCCATGAGAAGTCCCTGCTTTATTTACATGAAAAAAAAGACAGCAAGTGCACTGTGATGTAAATAACTTTTCCTCACCTTTGCTGACAATTGAGTATTCCATGGAAAGCACTAAGGAAGAGAAAGAATAAAAATAATAGAAAAATATTAGGATATGCTTAATTGCACAAAAAAGTTAAGTGATAAAATATAATTTTATCAAACATAACATACAAAATGTTACCACTAGGCTTTGAAACAAAACTCCCAAAATGGCACTTAACATCTTTCTCAATACTCATTGCGGACGACAAGAAGAGCCCGCAATCCTAATCTCCAGGTTGTTATTACCCATGCATCACATGTATTTAGCAAGCATTCGTTTGGAATAACTGAAATGCACAAAATGCAATTTGATCACACGCATTTGGACCTTTTATCACTCGTAATCTGATTATGCAAAGCATAGCATTGGAGCAAAAGAGTTTTGCTTTGATCGTTGTCACCGCATTCCATACCCATTGGTTGTTACTAGTATTGACTTAATTAACAGGTGATGAATAGGGGGTGAATGGTATCTGGTGGGTCCGACATACTTCTGGTCTGACCTCAAAATTCTGGAAGAGTTACCTCCCTAAAAGAAAGAAAAGGTATATCAGTTATTTAACATGTACACTTACCTAGCTGCCTGAGGGTCAAGCTTGCAATAAATATGTAACAATTTCTTCATTTTCTCGTCAGCTTCTAGAGTGACTGGCACTAAGCAGCCAATTAAAATTCTCTCCACGCAGAGCCTTTAACAAGCAATACAAAAGCTTTGTAAGAATGTTCTACACGTTATAAATAAGAACATAAAAATAAACTTCTTATTAATTTTAGCATTTTGGTCATTGAAGAGCTGCAACATAGGGATTGAACAGTATGTTTCACATTTTTAACAGTAAGATCAACTCTTCCATAACCAAAAATTAAAAGAAATGAAAAGCAAGTTGCCCACTAGCAACTGGCTTTGAAATTCTAAAAAAAATGTTGTCACCAACACTAAACTTTTAGTTGAGTAAGTGACCAGTCAGTCACAATTTCAAGCCCTGTAAACAAAAAGCAATACGGATAAAAAGCATCCAAGTTACACCACCCCCAAACAAATCCCATTTCACAAGTGTCTGTTATAACATGACTGTCTCAGTAATGAAGATGATCTCAGTTAACCAAATTGTAGATTAGTCTAATACATTGTTGCACTTCAGTTGATGAAAGCATGATGATACAGTTCTTGTTAAAGTTCACATTTTAATCACTTAATATACTAAGCACAACATTCACTCTGATATATTATATTACTGTACAGCCGCCCCATCATTACTTTTGCTAAAAGAGCACCCACGATGATGTAATGTACAACAACATGAAAGATTTTAGGCAAACCAAGCACATTTGTATTTTAAGCTTTTCCAGACTCAGAAGACAAGTACGCCAGTCTAAAAGCTTTACAACATGGAAAGAGAACCAAAGTTTTGTGGCTCATTTTTACTAACATTTGGCAATTCTGTTTTCATGTAAAACTGACTCCTTATAATCATTAACACAATTTCCTTAACAGTACCTGTTTTCTGGAGTATTATGGTAGTAACGGTGGAGAATTTTACTTGGAACCCATAATAACCTCTTGGCAGCTGTTTTGTCTGCAGTAGTTCTACAACCGAAACAGATTAAAAAGGGTATGTGACAAATGCGACTATAAATAATAATGCCAACCCTTTACGCCCAAATACACTGATGTCACGTTATTCTTCATAATGTTATTTCCTGTGATACTTATGGAGAGAATGTAGCTTTTGGTTTGTTAGTTCCTATCTATCACAAAAAATTGACATAACGAAATACTGACCCTGTAGTCAATTTCTTATATAACTTTCCAAGACACATCATTGCTTCTCTACTGACATGCCACTGAAGAAACAAAACCAGCAGAAACACAGATTAGATGCACAGTACTAAAGAAAAACAAACTCATACACAAGTTATCAATAGTATAGACAGCAGGAACACTTCATGCAACTGGTAGGACTCAGGGCTTGGAAATTCCAGCTTGTCCTTTGGTTAAACTCATCATCAATAGATGAGCTTAGAAGCTGGTCCCTTAAGGATTGGTGGAGCTGGGCAAAGTTGTAGCAAGAAAAAGGAGGTATCCATGGCAATCCCGCAAGTGGCCACCACCAGGCACCATCACCCTGAATCACTCAGTGGAATACTTACAACCAATACTCAAATAGGTAGAAGGAACTATCAGGAGGGTGAAGCAGGCAGAAAAAATTTGGCAAGGCAACGGGGGGCGAGATAAATATGACTTTATAAGTAACTGCAAACAAGCAGACTGCATATGAATCACGAAGTGCCCCTGCTAAATGTCTGGGGCCACCCCAAGCCAGGCAACTAAGAAACTGATGACCAGCATTGTTTACATTTTAACTTTGCCTAAATTTCATTTAGCCACATGCAATCAGCTCTCACATTTTGCTTGCCAGGTCCACTTCTTGCTGGTCTTAGATAATGGTTTTGTTAGAGGACAACTGGTCTGGGCCCCAAATGCCCAATGGGCAAGTCAGCTTTAAAAGTTACTTGCCCAGCAAGAAAATGGACTTGTTTTGTACTACCGAACGGGACTTTTTCAAGCTCTGTGGACTGAATACACTTTTCATAATTTAAAAAAAAATTATTATTCTTACCTTCTTGTCTCTAGCTCTTTCACATACAGCATCAAAAAGCTAACACAAGGGAGTGAAGAAAAATTCAGTCAGAGCCAGACATTTGTGTATATGTCAATATTCCCTACAAGTAGTCAGGCCCCCTTGAAATTCCTTGATAAATGGTAAAGACGAAGAGAAAGAAAGGTGGAGGCTAACAGTCTTTGTGTCCTTTTGGGGTTGGCCTAGCATAATTATAGCAAAGCTACTGACATGTTTATAAACTCTGAGCTTCTGTGTTTTGTCATTTTTGTGATGACTGACACAAGGTAAACTTATTGAAGGTTTGCAGGATTTTCAAGGCACGGGTATAGTGTCCTTAATATCTTGGAGATGACTGCTAGTTCCAGAAAATACACTGTACTCTTTACAGCTGAATGGTACTCAAGAACTTTTGAGCCAGGGGCTTCTTGATCTAGGGTCCACATTAAAACTTAAAAGGACACAAGTAACACAAAATCCTAATTATAACTTGACTGCATTTGTAGCAACATCTTTTCTTCTTTCTTTACATTAGAATATAAGGCCAGATCAAGCATACTTTGTTTATTGAGCCATCACATGACATCCCTCAGATTAAATGCGGGGCTCAAAATAACCGCCGGTCAAAGGACAATATCTGGCCAGCACTGTAACTTGCCTAGCCAAAAACTTCAGTCGCCAGCCACATTGACTGGTCATGCATGCACTCTCGTTCATGAAAAAACAGCCAAATCCTCTCCGGTAAATCTTAAATTTTGTTTCTTTGAAAAAACACAATTGTGTTCACAAAGTAAAAATTACAAAACGATAAGTTAACTTTTTTCCCAATATTTTGACCAGTCAGAAACAAGACTTGACCAAGCTAAAATTTCTTTGGCCAGGCAAGATGTCCGGCCACCATCTGGAAGCAGGAAGCAAACCAGCCAATACATTCAAAACACAACCAGGTGCAGTACAATCAGGGTTTGCAAATTTTATTGATGAGTGTAGTCAGTTTGACTTCTGCTTCCTAATTTTGGAGTCATTTTGGAATATTTGGAGTCAAGTATCACAACGAAAAAAGCCATTTTCAGACTTTCCAGCACGTGGTCCTGGTATGTATACACTATCGTGAGGGATACACGATTTAGCTGTGGTGGTCCGCTGACCTGGAAAGCTCAAATCCATGATGTCGGTCATCGAGCAAAGTTTGATCGTAATTTACCCTCTTCCTGTTTTGTCGTGCAGTATAATTCTTGAATTTCAATGATTTAATTAAGGTTTACAACGTTTGCAATTAACGTAAATTGTATTTGTTGCGAAAAAGGTAAGCCAGGACAAAACTGTGTTTGTTACAGAAAATTTCTGGAGTTGAAGTGGCTCCCTGTTTGTTACTGAAAATTTCTGGAGTCGAAGTGACTCTCTCCGTAACCTCATGGATGTCATCTGAACAATTTTGGAGTAAAATGCACCAAATTTAGCGTATTTGCGAACCCTGACAATGCACTTGGAGTGATAAAACTTGCAGTACCTTATCATCAATATGTTCAATCTGTTCAACCGCTGCATCACAGATGGTTGCTACTACTTCTTGCCGTACTCTCTCATCTGGGTCCCTTTGTCTTTCATGCAGTTTATCTGCAAAACAACAACAATCAAACAATCTTTATTAGTGCTCTTGGGACATACAGAGGAAAAAATTACAGGAGAGCACAGCCACTTAGAAATAGCAAATGCTAGTCATGCTGGCCATGCAGAAAAAAATATTTACATAATATACACTGTAATAAAATAATAGAGAAATACACATGTATGCACACATTAAAAAAAAAAGAAAAAAAATGAAAACTAAGCAAGGGCTGTGTACATAATCAGCTGTTAATAAAGTACAATACTGAATTAGGCAACTATGCACAAAAAAATTAAAAAATTAATACAATCAACAATTAATAAAGCTTTCAACAGCACCTATAGTTACTTGGCCCAAAGTGATGGTAACCAATCAAATTAAAGAAGTATACAGTTAAAGCTAACCAAAGTCATCTATGATCCAATGACAACAGTGATTTTGCTACTTTTTCCTCCTGTGTCCCCGATGCATAAAAATGCCCAAAGAACGATTGATTGATTTGAAGATTTTTTGGTAGAATACCCTATTCGTGTGATTTCTGTGGCTATTGTTTAAAGATGCATATTTATTTTAGTCTTTTTTGTGCTTTAAATGTATAGAAGACTATAAATCATTTTTCATTTTTTTAAAACTGTGATGAAGAGTTCTAGCATCTGTCTTCAAATTGACTGTCTGGTTACGTAAAAGCCCAAGCATTTTCAATTTAGGACTCCTGTTTTTTTTGTTTTTGTTTTTGTTTTTTTTCAACTGGGACTCATAAGTTATGGATGGACTCATGATTTTTCACAAGAAGTCCCGGGACTCACCTTAACTATTTGTAACAAAATCACTGTAAGAATACTGCAAGATGCTAACTGGTTCCATCAACTTTTGTTGGAATTCACTTTCGGTAATCTGTAATTTATTGTTTAGTCTGTTTAAAAGCCCTGGTTAATGTAGTTTCATTGTATTGTGCACAATTGTATTTAGCAAATAACAAATCAACCAAAAAAAAATCACCTGTAACATCTGTCACCAGGTCGGGGTGAAACTTGAGAAATTCTTTAGCTCTCTTCACACACTCAACACGAACATCTACATTAATATCCACAAACCTATCAAGGAACAAATGTGTCAGAAACTGAAAGGTGTACATTCTAAGCAACAGCTAGTGCACATGTATCTGCCTTTGCATTGGCCACCATCTCAAAAAAAAAGAAAGAAAAAAAAACAGAACAGTGGGCAAAGTTTACTATATCAACAGCAAACACAGTTGATCAAATCCAAGAGCCCATGGAGTTCTGGTGGATGTATTTTTGGTAAATTACATTCTCATGTTTTACCAAAAAATTCCAGACCTTTGTTTCCGAGCCGTAATAATCTATTATGGATACATGTAATTATCATCCATGGGAGACAAAGGAAATTCTGGTTTAACCTGATGACAAATTTTAGCTGCAATAGATACTTTATCTTGTTTGCTTCCAATGGACAGAGAACCTTAGTGCTCTGAGTTAACCCTGTTAAACAGCTTGAACCACTTAACAATCATGAGAGCAGGTTGAGGAAAAATATCATGATTTGTCTGTGGCCATCGGATCAATTATCTGCCAAAGCCAAAGGCCGAGGATTTATTGATATGCAAGACACTGACAAATTATGATATTTTGAGATAACCTAGTTCAATTATAGCTAAACACAGGTGGATGACAATGCACATGGGCAGACCATTATTTGTAGGCAGTTATTTGCAGGTCACTTAGTGGGTTCTCCTTTGCATCAAATGATAAAGTTAATATTGAACACAACACACTCTGTTAGTAGTAATAAATTAATAAATTGCTTACCTTCCTAAATAAGAACTCCAGAGAGCCTTGTTCTGAACAGCAAGTTCCGAATCATGTTCAGAAAACATCTGACCTAATAAGCTGACCACTTTTAATCGGTCATCTACATCCTCACTCTTAAAAAAAAAGAGAAGAGGTTAGAAACCTTTATACCTGCCATAGGGCCTATCTGCTCTAGCAAAAAAAGTGTTTATTTCAACAAATTTTCTGTCATCACCAATGCTTAAGAAATGCGTATGGTTTAATTTGTTGCAACTTTACAAATTTTGTACGAGATGGGACAATCTTCAAAGGTGCCCTGGACAAAATTGTTTTGTCCAGGTTAAAAAGTGGACAAAATCAATTAAACAAATGAAAATGTGTTTTTCTTGTCAATCATTTGTTGTAAAACCATTATTNAAAAAAAAGAGAAGAGGTTAGAAACCTTTATACCTGCCATAGGGCCTATCTGCTCTAGCAAAAAAAGTGTTTATTTCAACAAATTTTCTGTCATCACCAATGCTTAAGAAATGCGTATGGTTTAATTTGTTGCAACTTTACAAATTTTGTACGAGATGGGACAATCTTCAAAGGTGCCCTGGACAAAATTGTTTTGTCCAGGTTAAAAAGTGGACAAAATCAATTAAACAAATGAAAATGTGTTTTTCTTGTCAATCATTTGTTGTAAAACCATTATTCTTTCCATAAAGTAATGACAGATGCGATGGACGCGCGGAGGGTGCAGAGGTAGCTGCTGAGTGCTGAAGAGAGTCACTCTCATTCTCCGACTCGCTATCATCAGAACAGACAACGCCAAGTTGGTCTACCTGTCGATCCACCGTCTGGGCCAAATCGGTCATAGCACGCAGTTCTGGCAATGTAACAAGGGGCAGTACTGTTGCTACTTTCTGTTGTCGTAAAGTGGGAGGACGCACTAATGCACGCAACTCGGTAGTCTCTGGTCGAAGAGATTTCAATTCAGTGGATAAGAGCTGCACCGATGCACTTTAACTCCTTACAACCTGGACACCTGCTTGGACGACCCATTGGGATGAAATGAAAGACGACATGAAACAGTATGGTGCAAAACTCTGGTATACGCTCGAGGCAAAAACTGACTCGAAATGAAACACGAAACTCTTATCACCTCATACTAAAGGGTGCGTGTTGCGCAATTAATCCTTTTGAACACGTGCTTGTCCAAAGGGGGCAAAAACCATTATTCTTTCCATTAAGTAATGACAGATGCGCTGGCCTATTAAGAGTAGTTTCCATGGCAGATAAATTAAAAAAAAAAATTGTCACCATACAATGTTTGGTTAAGATGTTTCATAGACAATTCCATTGTCTGCTAGTGCAGATTGGCCCATAGCAACCAAAACAGTTAGAGTTCTGAGAGATGGAAAAATGCCCAAAAATCACCTTTAATTTAAACTCCAGCTGTGGAACAACCGACAAGAGAGTACTAGGACAAACTCTGTTCAATTCCAGAATAAGATCATAAATGTTCTCTGTTAGGTTGCTGTCTGATGTCTTCCCCAAGGCAAGGGTACTGTTAAAAAACTAAAAGAACACACAATTAATTTTGTCTGTCAACTCTTTAATTTCAAATGCCCCACACTTGCAAACCATACAAAAATTTAGCCCAGTGTGCAAAGAAAGTCATGTCTGATAGAATATAGCCCGGGACTTAGCGGATTTTGCCATGAGGCTAGTGAATTATGTTCTTAATTTGCCTGATGGCAAATGAATTTTTTAGGAAATTCACATTACAGAAGAACTGTAATCAATCCTGCTCATAAAAAAAAATTGGGGTTAATTAAAATGACTCTTGGACTAGTACATGCTAGCTGTGACTTGCCCAAATGGCAAACTGACTTCCTTTCCACTCTGAAGCCCCAATTTTCTTCGATTACCATTTGTAAATAAGGCTCTAAAGAGGTTGCAGTCCTTCTGATGAATTCACCTGCCAGTTTATAGGCTACGGGATTTTCACTCTGGAGAAAACAAACAACAAAATGATGTTAAGAATGATCTTATAAAAAATTCTTGAAAGATGAAAAAAAAACTCCATTAACCACTGAAACAAAATGGCCACCTACCAACAACAACAACAAGCCCCTTCTTTATCCATACAATCACTTTTTAAATTTCCCTACAACAGCCTCTAAATACATGGTTTGTACAGAAAAAAAAGGAAAAGGCGCACACGAGCCAAAGGCCCAAATGGCCGGAGCTTATCCCGGTTTCCTTAACATCAAGTATGCCTAGGAGTATTGCTACTCCCCCCTGGGACGGGATGCGAGTCCATTGCAAGGTTACCCCCCAACAGTATATTGCTGGTACCCATTTATACACCTGGGTGAAGAGAGACAACGTGGAGTAAAGTTACTTGTCTAAGGAAACGACGCGATGGGCGAGGCTTGAACCATGGACCTCCAGATCCAGGGTATTAACCACTTGGCCACACACGCCTCAACTTGTACAGAAAAAGGCAGTCAACATTCAAGCACTTTTCAAGGATTGTTTAGACATAAGGGTGCCTTGGTGTGCAACTTAACATGAAACCATTGCCAAAATCTGCTTTCATATTATTTTAATCACTAAATGAAGAGATTGTTCATTAATGCATTTAAATACAATTTAAAGGAATTAATAACTAAGAACGCCTTTTAGTGCGTGAGGTCAGTGGTCTTCTGGCATGCGCATGCCCAGTAGCTCGCTAGATCAATCATGTGATTCATTGGCGCATTCAGTTTTCTGTCGTGCTAGGTTTTTTCAGCCCATGAGGTTCTTTCTCCGATTTTCTCTGCCCCCTCCTCTAGGCTTTGTTGTTGTTGGTGGTGTTCCTTTTTTCTCCACTGGTGTTTTCCAGTGTGACAGGTGCCTGTCCCTTTCCTTTTGTGTGGGGGCTCATGGCTGTGGGTTGCGCTGTTGTGCCAGTCATGGGGGCATTATTTCAACCTAGGGGCCGGCTGCCAACAGTGGAAGCCCCTGGATACTCCAGGCACCTAACCTCCATTTTAATGATGCAGTTGTTTACACAGCACATAATGAAATTTTATTTTGATAGTCACCGATGATCTCACAAGGGTCACAAGGTATCCCTGCTAAGGACCAAAAGCCACCCCATGCAGCAGGAAGAAGGGAAATCACTAGCTATAATAATTATTGATTTCAAGGTTAACTTTGCTTAAATTACATTTACCGACATCATCTTTATAGTTATGCATTTCAAGTTATCAGCTTAGTAAGTAGGTACCTTCTGTGGCTCAATGATGTTGATCAGGATTGTATCCAGAAGTTCCTGAGATGCAGATTCTCCTTCTTGTATGATGGGACACATCACATCAAGCATGAAATTCTGAATTTTATTGGTATGATTTTCACTAAAATTGAGAACAAGGAGACAGAGTTTTTGAGGTGATAATGAGGTATGATTTTGATACATTCTGTCACTCTACTCAATTCCATAAACTATGATAATATTATCATTTTATCCCTTATCAGGTTAGCACTGTCTAACATATCCTATGAAAGCTGGTTATGAGGTTTTTTAGTAGCAGAGAATAACATTTACATGATACACTTAAATTTCACTTAATACAGTAAAATTCAACTTACTTCACGACTTGGAAGAGCAGTTTAAATAACTTTAATATAATATCTTGGAAATCCAGCTCCAGACAAATATTAAATGATTTAACTAATGCTAAATTCTGAAAGAAATAAAAACAGACCTT
Organism: Porites evermanni; assembly: GCA_942486025.1. NCBI lineage: Eukaryota > Metazoa > Cnidaria > Anthozoa > Scleractinia > Poritidae > Porites > Porites evermanni. Next base: position 46,347 of record CALNXI010002150.1, read on the forward strand.
TAGAACACTGCAGTTGTTTTAACTACATTATTTGTAGCTGACAGTCATAAACTTGTTTCAAAATTAGTCGAAACAGTTTGTTCAAAATGACAAACTATCTTTTGATACTCTTTAAAAATTTCTGCAAAAAGGAAAAACAAAAACAGAAAAAGGGCTCTTCCCTCCAACAGTTCCTGGTTTGAGAGCTATAAAGCAAGTCAATCCTTTGAAAACCAACCATCCCTCTAAAAGAACCGAATTCTGTTATGCATGCCTGCCCAAGGTATAAAGTGCCTTCTTTTCTTTTTGAACTTTTGTTTTAATTCCTAGCCTGCCAGGCAAATAATTTATCATACTAAGTAAAACCTCTGCCTACCTCTAAAAGATAAAAATACTTCTTAGACAGGTTTGATTTGGTGTTCTCGAGACCTTTCAACTGGTTGATAATCATCGTAAATACTGCCTGAATGTAAAATAAAACATACATGTAAAAAGATAAGTGGGAGTAATATTCACGGGAGGTGGAGGGTAGGGGGAAAAAATTGGGCTAACAAAAGCTAAATTCACTGCTAATCAACTGATATAAAACCATCTAAAAAGTCTAAGGACTGACATGTCTTCCCAGAAAATAGCAGCAACATCTGTGCCTGTTTTGTAAAATTTGACTGCTGAGAATTATTTGTGAATTCATTCTTTTTATTTTGTGAATTCAGGATATACATTTACATGTAGTGCTTTTGAAATCAAAAGTATGAAAATGATAAAGATAATTAATTTTAGTGCTAACACATCCACAAACTGACTTTCCTTCAAGATAACATAGCCATTATCACATTGGAATTTACAAATGTTTGTTTTTGTGGATGGAAACCTGAAGATGAAACTAAAGAAGAATCCTTGGACCAGGGTTGAGCCTAATAAACAAATTTGACTTACATATGGCAAACTCGCATATAACTCAAGAAGCTAGAGTATCTCTTATCACATCTTGAGCAACTCTCATGCTTCTTTCATGCTTAGTGATGCATACATCCATAACTCAATCATTACACGTTCACCATTTCTTAATTACAACTCAAAGGCAAGTGAGCATTAAGAACTCACTAGTGGGAGGAAAAGAAATTAATAGTTGTGACTGGTGCTGTGTAGGAGGCACAACAAGGGTGGTTAAGGAAATCAACTCTGAAGACTCCAGCTAGTAACTATATAGTGGAGCTTAAACCAGTGTACCCTTGACAGCAAGTGTGGTATGCTGACCACTACATCATGCACCCTTTATTGCCACTACACAATCTGAACAGTACCACTGCTCATACTTATAATTACCTTTAACTGTTCTTCATTGTAGGGAGCTTCTGGAGCAAATATTCTTAAAATATCAGCCATACAGCATGCAGCATGCACTTTAACATCTTTGTCTCTGTGCTTAAGAATAAAGGGGTTGACAAGAGACTGCGCCACATCATGATACTTGGGTTCTCCATCGGTTTGATCAGCACTTGATAGCTCATGAGCAAGGTTCTGTGAAAATAAGTGGTAGTCAAATCTTAATTTGACCATGAAACATTCAAATAAAATGCATGAGAGCTACTTATTATTAAGTCAAAGTACTAAACTGTACTTCTGTTCAATGAATAAGTAGATACAGTTCAAACCTTCTTTATTAGCTCAAGTCTAATTCAAGGTCCGTCTAAAATGAATAACAACAGCAGCCTACAAGCCCTAGGATTTAACGATCGTTTCTGGTACCTTGTCATTATCATGATCTTAAAAAAACGGAACCGAGGTCCAATAGTTTCCCAGTGACATATTTAGACTGAGGGATCAAAACACACAAATACAGTATTTTTCCACTTGGATTCTTAACCAGTACAGCAATATGACTCAGCTTGTGTATAAACGAAATTAAAAACAAAAACGATACCGTTTTTCTATTCCACCATCTTGAATCGATCCCAAAATGCATTGCATGTTACTGATGACTCAAACCGATATGAAACCTGATTCACACAGTTTCCTAAACCTAATCAATAGACTTCAGAGTCATTCGTCATTCAGCATGGAGTTTCCGCATTCTAGGTTTCAGGCAAACCCCTCCAAGATCACAATAATATTGCCAAAGTTTGCCATTTCTTCAGTAGACTCGACTTTCCGTCCAAAAAATTTCATCTATTGTGCATTGTTTGAGCTATTTTAATGTTAACAATGAACGTTTCCCCATTTCCACTGCCCTTGTAATATGATAATGTGATTGGTGGGAAGTAAACCAATCAGGCCAAATGTTATAATGCCAACAACATATTTTTTGTTCATTTTGTGCCATTGCAAATTCGTGACAGAATCAACGAGTATTTTTTACACCAATGACGTCATGTGCTGCATGTTATGATGTCATCTATCATCCCTCAATATTAAAGATGTGGGGGGTTGACAGGCCTGCTAATGAATCATACAATGGTCAGTATAACACGCGGACTGCTGACTGCGGACCACGGACTGGGAATAAGACACAGACTAGGTATAAAATGCGCACTACAGACTACATCAGTAATAGCACAACACATGAGTTTAAGTTACTTATAGTTTTTATAGTTTTTATACTAATCATTACACGTTCACCATTTCTTAATTACAACTCAAAGGCAAGTGAGCATTAAGAACTCACTAGTGGGAGGAAAAGAAATTAATAGTTGTGACTGGTGCTGTGTAGGAGGCACAACAAGGGTGGTTAAGGTAATCAACTCTGAAGACTCCAGCTAGTAACTAGATAGTGGAGCTTAAACCAGTGTACCCCTGACAGCAAGTGTGGTATGCTGACCACTACGTCATGCACCCTTTATTGCCAGTACACAATCTGAACAGTACCACCGCTCATAACTGTAATTACCTTTAACTGTTCTTCATTGTAAGGAGCTTCGGGAGCAAATATTCTTAAAATATCAGCCATACAGCATGCAGCATGCACTTTAACATCTTTATCTCTGTGCTTAAGAATAAACGGGTTGACAAGAGACTGCGCCACATCATGATACTTGGGTTCTCCATCGGTTTGATCAGCACTCGATAGCTCATGAGCAAGGTTCTGTGAAAATAAGTGGTAGTCAAATCTTAATTTGACCATGAAACATTCAAATAAAATGCATGACTGCTACTTATTATTAAGTCAAAGTACTAAACTGTACTTCTGTTCAATGAATAAGTAGAAACAGTTCAAACCTTCGTTATTAGCTCAAGTCTAATTCGAGGACCGTCTAAAATGAACAACAACAGCAGCCTACAAGCCCTAGGATTTAACGATCGTCTCTGGTACCATGTCATAACCGTGATCTTAAAATAACCGAACCGAGAGATAGTTTCCCAGTGACATGTTTAGATTGAGGGATCAAAACACACAAATACAGTATTTTTCCACTCGGATTCTTAACCAGTACAGCAATTCATTATGACTCAGCTTGTGTATGAACCAAAATTAAAAACAAAAACAATACCGTTTTTCTATACCACCATCTTGAATCGATCCCAAAATGCATTGCATGTTACTGATGACTCAAACCTAAATGGAACCTGATTCACACAGTTTCCTAAACCTAATCAATAGACTTCAGAGTCATTCGTCATTCAGTATAGAGTTTCCAGATTCTGGGTTTCAGGCAAACCCCCCCAAGATCACAATAATATTGCCAAAGTTTGCCATTTCTTCAGTAGACTCGACTTTCCGTCCATAAAATTTCATCTATTTTGCATTGTTTGAGCTATTTTAATGTTAACAATGAACGTTTCCTCGTAAAGTCCACTGCCCTTGTAAAATGATAATGTGATTGGTGGGAAGTAAACCAATCAGGCCAAATGTTATAATGCCAACAACATATTTTTTGTTCATTTTGTGCCATTGCAAATTCGTGACAGAATCAACGAGTATTTTTTACACCAATGACGTCATGTGCTGCATGTTATGATGTCATCTATCATCCCTCAATATTAAAGATGTGGGGGGTTGACAGGCCTGCTAATGAATCATACAATGGTCAGTATAACACGCGGACTGCTGACTGCGGACCACGGACTGGGAATAAGACACAGACTAGGTATAAAATGCGCACTACAGACTACATCAGTAATAGCACAACACATGAGTTTAAGTTACTTATAGTTTTTATAGTTTTTATACTCCCAGAAATTCTTGGTGGAGGTGTGCCACCCAGTTCTCCAAATCCTAAGCCTGACCAAAATGCTATTTTCTACACCCATTTTTAGACCTGGTCTCGGTCTCTAACATCCATGACAAACGCTATGTACATGTTTACATCGGTGTAAATCATGTTATCATTGCTTAGAATATATAATGTTGGATGATTTATTTTGGTTGTTATTCACGTATAGGTGAGTACCCCTTCCCCCTAAATACAGCTTTTTTTGCATCACAGAATACCTCTATATTGACCCTCTGGTCTGGGTTCTTAATTTCCTCATATCCCAAGGCTTTGAAATGGAATTGTGGCACCTATAAGAATTTCACTCTCACTAACACCAATACTATTTGTTTGGTGCCTCTCAATTTCATATCTTCTATTGGTTTAAAACTATAGAATGAATTCTCTTCTAACTCCTCCTTTTTATAAAATTCAGAGTTTCATTTTCAGTTGCCTTGAGTAGTGGCATTAACCTTCCTTGCCAGTGTAGTATGCGTTCCTTCTCCCACTAATGTTGAGGAGAATAGACTGCATGACCAGCCAAAGGAATGTTTGGGTATAAGGCAAGGAGCTGGGACTACTGTTTTATGCTAGTCCACTATCCCTTTCTCTAAGTTTTACCTTTCTAAAGCTGTTTTTATATACACAGTCCGTAGTCCGCGTTTTATACCTAGTGCGTGTTTTATACCCAGTCCACAGTCCGTAGTCCGCAGTCTGCGGTCCGTGTTTTAAACTGACCGAATCATACGATGAAAGAAAAATGCTGGTGTTCATTAGGCATAGGAGATCAGAGAATTCTCCGTTTACTACGCAGAATTCTCCAGCTAACGTTTGGCAGCCTCTGATTATTTTTTATTCAGTCGTGGAGCTGCTTTCAAAATATTCTCCTGAAACATTACACCTTTCCCCTGCTGCTGGAATTCTTAACCCTTATTAAATGACCACATAAAAAGAAATTAAAGACCTTTTATTCCTGGCCAGGAATAATAAATAGGTTATTTGCAGTAAAGCCTAAAATTCAAGCCTCAGAGCCTTTTTCCTGTCAAGTGTTTAAGGCTTGAATATATTTCAGCAGATTTCATACCAAGAAGCCCAATAACCAATTTCAACGTTAATAGTGCAGGCCAAGAATAATTATTATTTGAATAAAAGATTCCGTATGCTATCATTTCGTCGATAATCCACTCCACGACAGGTGCGATTAATTCTGTACTTGGTCATCATATTTGTACGGCATGAAGTCACTTAGCTATTAAAGCACAGTTTAGGATAAACAAAATAGAAAACCCTGCACTCTCTGACACAAACTCAACCAGTGAATCGCAAGTGCAGTTTTCTGCATTATTTGTTATTCATAAACCTATCTGTTCTCACCTTTAAACGCTTAATAAGCTCGTCTTTGCTCAGTCTCTCATGAAGCTCAGTGGCAGCCGCTCTCTTTCTCGGAGAAGAGCCCGATTCACCTCGAGGCATTTCACCTGAAACAGCACCTTGCAAGTTTCACTACCACCTCGATCCACGTCAAAATCTTGCAAAAATACCTCGCTGGAGTTTGTCTTTGTAAACCTTCGGCTACTACTCCTCGGTTATTGCGAAAATAACGATTATTTGACTCAGTAGTTTAAGCTTGAGAAATCAGGTGCTGTTTTGTTCTCTCTTTCAATATCGAATCACTTTGAACCAGTTGGCGCGAACAGCCCATAATATTATAAATGTGTCGCTGACATCGTGACTGAGACCGCAGGCTAACAAACTTCAGTGAAACTTTCTAAACTCTTTCTAGTTTCTCTTCATGTGCTTTGGAGCTAATCAAAAAGTCCTGTTTGTTTTGCTTTTCTCTTGTCTTCCAGGCGAGAGTAAATCACATTTTCCAGGCACGAGCGCGTTCAGCCACTCAGGAACCAGCGAAACAGCTGATGCCATGAAAGACGCATACACTCTTTTTTTTTTTTTTCAGAAGATGCGTGTTTTTTTCGATCCAGGCTGAATGTTCTTCTTTTTCTGCTGGACCGCCGATTTTAGGCTGAAAATATTCTTGTGTTAATCTTAAATTATAGCTTGTGACATTTCCGTTCTAGAATATATTGGGGTATGATTGAATTATAGTTAGTGCAGGATTTTTCGCTTTGTTGGCTAGTTTTGCCGTTTTAAGGAAGGGATAAGTTCAAAACATACTGTATTATTGGTATTGTATTTACAGATTTTGACTCACAAAATAATATCCTTTCCAAAGTCTCAGCCTGGGGTTTATCGGTTTTCTTTCTTTGATTGTTTGCTGTGTTTTTTTCAGGGGTACCCAACGAGAATATAGTTCAAAACCAGTTAAATAGCATTGTTAAACGTATTTTAGTATTTAAACGGTACATGCAGGCATGTTTTTATCCCCTAAAAAATTTTTCATCTGTTTGGATTTCCTAGCTGAAAGTCTAGTGATCCGAAAATTATATAGCCTGCGTGGCAGGCGTTAAAAGGGGAAGGGGAAGCGGAAATATGGGCGCGCGCGGGTGGTCTCTCGCCCTAATTCCCTTCCCCTTCCCTTTCGAACGCATGCCACGCAGGCAAAAAATTATAGGGATCAAAACTTACCTTTTCGAAAATTTCAGCCAGAAAAAAGGCTCCCGAAAATTCTAGGTGACCTTTTTAACGTAAAAATCCGTTAAAAATGGGCAAATAATAAATTTTACAACAAATGTTCCGAAAATTCTAGATTCCAAATCGTCTTCCGAACAGATATTTTCCGAAAATTGACGTTGGGTGCCCCTGTTTTTTTTGTTGTTGTTTTGCCTGAAAACTAAGAACCGTGTTACACAAAATCTCCTTTTTTGCCAATTCAAGTTCTATTGACTGTGGTTATGATGACGCAGAATAAAATTTAATTATTACGTCAAACCAATTCTTTTGAGAAATCTCTCGCAAACGATCACGGTGAGATTTCTAGGTATGAGGACACATCAATCTGATGTGTTATTTCTTCCTTGGTGCTTTGACATTTTTCAGCGAGACTAAGCTATATGCTTTCATTGTCCGCCGAATCGACCGGAAATTAATGAAAGTATCCGATGAAGAAACCGACGATAAGCTTTGTTCATCGTCGGAGATCAGAAAAGACGTCGAAGAAATATCGATTAGGGTGGAAAGCTCAGTTGAAGGTACGTATATATGTAGGCGACAAGGAAAATTTTGCTTGTAAATGGTAAAAATTTAATTGGCAAGGTTTTCTTATGCTATTTAAGTTTTAAAGTAGTAAGTGGCCCACCCCTCCTCCTCCCATGCCCGTGGGATTGCTACCCGAAAGATCGGAAGCCTGGGGTAATATGAAAATACCAAAAACAAAACAACAAATTTTATTTCACATCTACTTTAATACTCTTCAACGCTAAATACACATCAAGAAGAGTTAAAAGAATAAAAATATAAACATAGCTAATAAAAAATAATAAATAAATAAATAACATTATCAGACTAAGGACAAGTTAGGCTTTCTGCTTTTGGTTTTCCTAGATTTTGAGCTTGAAAAATAACGTGAAACGAAGCCTTACGAAATAGATTTGGTTTGTTTGCCCGTTTGTCTGGGCCCCTGGTCTGGGCTAACCTGAGATCAGGCGTTATTATTTATTTTTTTTTGCTTCTTTGGCACATAAAGGGATAATAGGGAGAGGGCATGATCTCAGGCTAGGTCTGGGCAAACAAACCGAACGTTTTCGCAAAACAGCAAATTACACGATGCCGAGGCTTTAGCACGTGCACAAACATTTACGCGTGGTTACATAGTCTACCGGGAGAAGCTGACCGTGAATGTTGAATGAGGCCCCTACTTAGCTAGGGCATATTGGAGCTTTTCTATGTCCTGTACAAGGTATTTAAATCATTTTTAAACATTTTTAAGTTTTGCTGTGTTTAGAATTCGTTTAAATACTGCTATATTCATGAATGTGGACTGAACGTCACAAGAACCACACTTGACACAATGGCCATGTTCTGCAGGGCACAGGGTTGTTTTTACCTTGACCTTATTTGCCAAGATTTTCCGCCTAAGTTGTTAAACTACGTAGCAAAATTCGTCAACAAAACTTTCTTCGCTTAAACCCAGATTGAAGCCTACTTCTAAAGGTTTTCTTGTTTTCTTCGGAGATAACAGAAGAAGTGAGCCTATTGTTCCAAGGTTCTTTATTAAATGCAACTACTTTTGATTGTACTGCACGTACGTGCCTCGCGGAAATGTTTGTAATTCCACCACAGTCCATTTTGATCATTCACCAGATTGCCGAATTGCAGTGGTAGCTGATTTTAAATGTATGTCTATTAATTTACGTTTTTTTTCTTTGCTGAAATATACATGTATATCTACACGTGCAGTGTAAGTAATACTATATAGTCTTTCATCAAGCTGATACGCAGCATCTTATATTTTTGCTATGACTGAATTCATCGCATCATTATTTTAAGCCCATGATGCGGAAGAAATGTTCAGAAATGTAGGTTTAAGTATATTTTATATGGAAAAGCTTACTTCCATAAATGAAGAGATAAAAGCTAGAGGCATGGGTCCTTCAGGTGGCATCCTTTCCTAGCTGGTTCATTTTTTTGACCTACCTCTATTGAAGATCTAAATCACGGCCTAGTCAATCGAACAAAACTGAACTAAAAATCAGTCAACTCAATTGAGCCAAGTCAGTCAATTGTTGTTTGATTGGTTTGGTAAGCGGATGTAATCCAACTGGAACTCTGCGGTGAGTTATGTTAATGGAACTTGTGAGTTTGATTACCAAAGTTAATCAAACTTAATCAATGCGATGTGTTTGATTTTGTTTGGCTGAAAGACAAAATGATATTAAAAAACAGTAAGTATTTGGTTTAAAATGAATTGGAAAGATTTCTCTCTTATACATGTGTGTATGTGAGGCAGGTGTGAAAACATAAACTTCTTTCAGTTGAAGTAAATATTCAAAATCAATAAATTCAAAATTAATACTGGCAGAGCTTAATAACGGTAGTGGGCTTAAGACTGAGGCCTGGTTCAGGCGCTGAACTTTTCATGAGCCGAACCTAATTCGAAAAGAAAGCTTAAAAAACGAAAATGCTCATTTCAGTCAAACTGCTTACAGATACGCTATACATTAGGTTCGGTACATGAAAAGTTCCGTGTCTGAATCAAAGCTGATCCAAAGTTGTTCCAAAGGCAAAAATCTAGGCTGGGCTAGGTGAAAATAATGGCTGAGCTGTTCCAGGCCTAACACTTTGACGGTCAATGGCCAATGGCCAATGCACAGCCACCAGTTCATGTTGCAAAGTCCAAGGTGGCTGCAGCCATCATCATTGGTTACCTTAAGAGCTGGACTCCTACACTGTACAGTATCTCCCCTTTTTCTTGACACCGAGTGTAAAAGAACCATCAGTTGATATTGTCTGTTTCACACTGGGTTTCACATTTTTCACTCTCTATTCTACATCTTGCTTGTGTACTCGTGTTTGAAACTGAAGCCAACTCATAACTTATTTTTTAACTGTAATGCCTTGTTTGAGACCAGACGTAAGTGTTTTTACATACGATTGTTGAAGCTTTGTTTTCGAACATTCGATTATGTTCGAGTGTTAAAGTGTTTTGGGTGAGTTCGATTATGTTTGATTAATAAACTCAATCAAAGTCAATCAAACAATTGGAGTTTGATTACAGAAAGTGATTAGGCCAGGCTAAGTATAAACAGCATTTCAGATTTACTGGTAGAATATTCTTAAAAGCAATGGATTGAACAAGTTTTCAAAGGCCTTCACATTTCCTTGATTTACTGTGTTTGAATCGTCAAGCCTAAAGTAGCAAAACAACTTGATGTGGTCATTTATTGTGGTAAAGCCTGTTTTTTCATTCTCCTATCTTTGTACACCCCTGGAGTTAAAGCAAATTTGCTGAAAAATCCACTTGATCATACCGTACATTGTTGGTTTACAATCGCATGATAAGCTGGCCTTGTTGGTTGGTGAAATAATTATTCAGTTTTCTCAGAGGATTTACCTGAAAAGTGACTTAAGTTCCTGGTGGAGGGAAACACTTTAATGCTTGTTGACTAATATGGCCGTCACATTGACATAATCTGCAAACCAGCAATATTGTCTAATCAAGTTGTTAGCATAGCAGTTAACTTTTATCTGCAAAACCTGAGATAGGTTGATTCCATTTGTTGTTTGGTCTTCAAGAAAAAAGTTTACTAAAGTAACAATATACCAGTCTCCCTCTAAGGATGACTGTTTACTTACTTGTCAATTGATTAATAGACCCAAGTATGTTTTGTTTTCCCAATAGACCTTTTTACCGATACGGCGGCCATATTGAATTAATTCGATTTAAAGAGTATTATAGGATACCCAGGGGGCATGAGCACATTGCGTTTGTATTTTTAATCGCTTTTCGGGACATTTTTTTGTAAAGTTTTCTTAGAATAAGATGTTAATGGGAAGAAAGATCCTTGTGCCGTGTTTGGATGTAATAATGATTACCTTTACCCGAGAAATATACAGTGAAAGACCATATTTTTAATACTAAACTAGAAAAAGACGATCATTATTACATGCAAACATGTCACAAGGATCTTTTTCCCATTACAATCTTATTCTAAGAAAACTTTAAGAAAAAATGTCCTGAAAAGTGCCCCCCCCCAAAAAAGAGTGCTCATGCCCCCCTGGGCATCCCATAATACTCCTTCAATCGAATTAATTCAATATGGCCACCGTATCGGTAAAAAGCACTATTCAGACCACTTGATCTTCTCAAGGGAATTTGTCCTTTGTCTTTCATAAATTATGCATAGATATGCATATGTATAGAGACTTTTCATGCCTTTCAGTTTGACCATACTTTGCCCTTATTTTCTCCTTCAATAGTTAACAGCTCAGGTTCAGAATCAGATAATTCAAAGGAAATGCCTCCCAGGAGAAAAAGAAAAGCTGTTACACGAGAAGAAACGAAGCTGAAAAAACAGAAAGATGAGTGCTTAACAAGGTGCATACAACTGTAAAACCCTTCCCTAAAAGCTAGGTTTTTACTTTGCTTTTTTTTATTGTTGAGTTTTGCTAAGGCTGAATCTGTTTAACAAGGCAATGAAATTCACATAAATGTGGCAAGTGATCAAGGAGTGTGAGAAGTCCTTCTTTTGTTGTTATTTTTATAATCTGAGAGCCCCAAGAAGGTGATCTGTTGAGTTTGTTTTACCCGTAAAAGTAGTTCATAATAATCTTGTCCTTGTTTATTTTATCATTAATCAAACATAAAGGCTATGGAATAAGGAAAGGGATCATCAAATGTGAATAGGACCATAAGTGACTCCTAATATTATTCCTAGATTCTCCCGTTAATTTACAGTTATGTACAAGGCAAATTATCAGAAGAATTTAGTAGTTTATCAGAAGTTGCTTAGGGTTTTATTTCAGATACCCCTTGCATTCTACCTGTGGGAGTTGCACTTGTTTCTTATATTAACGGTTTCTTTTGTTTCAATGAATTTGGCTAACTACATACTGGTCATGTAAGTCAGTACACTTTATTCACAGTACCTGCCATCTTTGCTGGCATGGCACAGATTGATGGGATAAAAGCAATGTTGAGTGATATTTTGGGGGCCAAACAAGTGATAAAATTTGCTTACCGGTATACTTGTACAAGTAATCATGGTCAAGATTGTTCATTCTCTCAGGACTTAATGACAATTTTTGTTTTTGTCATGCTAAATGTACAATTCGAGCATGGATTTTGTTTTACATTATTAGTACTTACTGTGAGGACATCTATGTGTGGTTGCTACCCTATCCAAAAAAGGAAAAGTGATCTCTTCGACCCATTATTTTCCATTAACAATTGTAAGATAAAAAGTTCTACTTTTTCCATTGCCTAGAATAAATAAACTCGACCATGATTTCTTTTATCTGCAGATTTTATCACGATTTGCCCCCTGAAAAACCATGTGACATTGCTTTTACCCATCAGTCCTTAAGCACGAGCAAATTAAAAAAAAATTAAAAGATGGAGGGTATCATGATAACGTCTATTAATACATTGTATGTTCCAACAGGGTTAGGAGGGGATATTAATTTCCTCCATTCTGTTTGATTTATTGTAGCATCAAGTCTCAATCACTATCAGATGAGTTAGGGAAACCATTTTCAGTGAAAAGATGTAGGACATGGTTTGAGCATTATGCAGGTATTCATTTGATCACCAGTGGTCCCAGGGTGCAAAGAAGTCATGTTTAGAGCTTCTCATTCGGACAAGCTGAAGCTAACATTTACTAGCACAAACATCATTTCAACTAGCCCCAAAAACATTTTGATAAGCAGATTGATTTTCACAGTTCTTCCATAATTTGAATTCCTCAATAAAACTTCACTTGCCTGTCTGGCAAGTTAAGAACAGAATTCACAAGCCCGAAAGCAAAATCCACTAGCCCCTGGCTATCGGACACTACTTTCTTTGCACGCTGAGTCCCAACCAGTAAAGTTAATAAATGGTTTACATGTATGTCTCAGCCTATACTTTTGAGTTATGGTTGTGCACAGGAGGTTACTAAGCATGGGAGAAGTATGTTGTAGTTAATTTTTTATCTCAGGTAGTTTTTATTTTTCCTGTGTTTCAACTTCATTAGCATACATTACCGTACCCCAAAATAAGAGAAAAATAAAATTACTTCAGATGAAAAATTAACAGCAACAAGTACGTGTATACACTGTATGTAAGAGTCAGCCAAGTGTCACTCTAGGTTCTGTAGTGCTTAGCTTTCCTGCCAAATGAGACTGTAACTTAATAGTGCATGCTGACTGATTCACAGCTTATGAATATAGCTGTCTCTCCTCACTTCTTGCTGCTAGGGAAGTTTTACAGGAGACATATGGGTCTAAACAACAGAAATTCCATACTGATGACATAAATCAATATATATACAATTAATCTGGCACTTTGAATTTCCCCCAGACATTAATTATTATTGATCATTTCAGAAGCTATAATACATTATGTGCTATAAAACACTTTTAACTCATAACAAAAAGTGACAAAAAGTGCATGTGCCAATTAGGAAGTTGCTACACAATGTGACTGCCTTGAAGAACTATTTTGTTCTGCAAGCACATGGTGTTTGTACAGACTATTCATGTCCTCTCAGATGACTATTTTTTAAAGCTTGCTCTGTAATTTATTAAATTAGTTTCCACTTAATTATGCAATCATGTGATAAGGTTGAATTTTTAATTTTTGTTTTCATTGGATAAAGGCCAAGATGAGCCAGACACCATTGGCCCTGAGGGAGTAGAAAAACTCTGCAAGGACTTAGGAGTTGATCCAGAAGATGTAAGAACCTTTTTTTTTCCTGCCCCCCCCCCCCCCTTTCTTTCCCTCACTCTCTTGCCCTTGTTTGTTTGTCTTTTTTTCTGTGGTGCTTGTGCATGGCTTCTTGTTTCACTTGTGCAAGACCAAATCAGCCGTGTGCATATAGCTCATTATAAAGAGAGGTCTTAATATTATTGTTGTTATTATTCACTTGGTCTGTACTTGAAGCTCATGTCCAGCTACATTAATTCAAGCCTCAATTTGCAACAGAACAAAGTGTGGTGAAACATTTATGCAACTTTCATTGATGTTAGCTGATTTATTTTATCTTTTCACCTCTGCAGACTGTAATGCTTGTCTTAGCGTGGAAATTACAAGCAGAAACAATGGGATTTTTTACTTTTCATGAATGGAGCAAAGGGATGCTATCAATAGAGTAAGAACTTTTAAAGTTACTGCAGAGTTTATTTTTCAATTAACCAACTTGTAAACTCATAATGTGTAGGGAATATTATTATAATAATACACTGTATTTTTACCCAGTTGTGACTCAACAGCAAAGCTCAAAGCTCGTCTGAACAGCTTGAAGTCATTAACAAGTGACAGCACAACTTTTAAGAAGATTTACCGTTATGCATTTGACTTCTGTAGGGTAAGTGTACAGAGTATCCATTTTTAGTAAAATCCAGCTAGTGGTCTGTTATCAATGCTACACTCTGATTGGTTGAGCTACTACCAGGCTATATGTTATAGCCCACTAATAGCGAAAAGCGCAGGCTTTTTGGTGGCAAAAAAGGATTAAAGTCTAGCTTTAACTAGCAATTTTTTTATTTTATTTTCGATATTTTTGACCAACTACTTGGATTTTACTAAAACAATATTATTATTCGTCTCGCCCTCATGGCCTCTGAGTCAATAGACCATTCGGCCCTCAGCGTCATGGGCTATTGACTCAGAGCCCATTCAGGCTCGAGGAATAATTGTTAAATATCCAGAGTTATCCATTTATATGTGTGACAAAAATATTTCTTCTGAAAGAATAATGATAATTTATTTTCTTTAATCTAGAATCAAGATCAGCGTACACTGGACAAAGAAACAGCTGTTACAATGATTCATCTTCTCCTTCATGGCTCATGGCCACTGCTAGATGACTTTTTAGAATTTTTACAGGTTTGTTATTTGTATAGTTGCTACCCCACAGTATCCAAAAACAGACAGACAGATCCATGGGAAACTGACTCAACCTTGTGCAACCTTTTGCTTCTACTGTTTGTTCTGATACTATACGTTACTAACTTTAACACCTGAAAGTCGATCTGCTGCAAATGCAGTAGGTCATGTAATCTTCTATTACCTGGCAACTGCTGCTTCTGAGAACTTTTATCGGCTGCGGGAGTGATTTGTTCTTATCCTTTTTGGAAACAGGTTTTTTATTCTTCTTATAATGGTTTAATGTTTACTTAGTATTTGTGTATTTTTCTTAAGGGCACACTTAATTTGGAGCCTCGCTCTGTTGTGTTTCCCGCACCTTCATCTCTCGTTCTCGTGACTTGTTCAAATGTATTTTTTTCCTAGTCTTATTTTAGCATTGTAATCATGGTGAGAGTGATTAAATAAATAAATAAATAAATAAATACCTGTGATTCTTTGTTGTGCCTGCAGAATTCCAAGTACAAAGTTTTAAACAAAGACCAATGGTATAACGTGTTGGAATTCAGTCGTACAATAAGTCCCGACTTATCAAATTATGATGAAGATGGTGCATGTAAGTACTAACTGGCCCATCAAGGGTTTTCAATATCTTTTTTCTGTTAGGGGCTACTAATGGTGGAATTTGTATAGGTAATAATAGCATGATTTGTAGTGTTATTTGGCATAAATACCACAAGTGATATTTCGAAATTGTTATACATAATTTCACGAGCTGTTAGGCGAGTGAAATTTGAGACAATTTTGAAATATCACAAGTGGTATTTATGCCAAATATCACGTACAAATCATGCTATTATTTGTTTATACTACTACCCACAAAAGGTTTGTAATTTGCACTTGTAGGTATTTCAAATTAAGCTGAAATGCTACTGCTCTAAGCCAATCAAATTATAGTAATTTTTCATGTAGTAGTATAACACAGGTAGGTTGTGTATGATCGTCTGGGTGCAGTGAGTGTAGTCCTGAATAGGACTGTTGTTGATGGTGACTGATGTTTCAACAGCCAGCGTGGTAGTCATCTTCAGAGTCAAAGTGAGTTGTATCATATCAGTTGATGGTATTAATCTCTGGTTATGATGGAATTGGCAGCTGTAACCAGGAAAGAAACCGTCTGGCCCCTTTTTCTCTAGAATCTTTACAGACAACATTACGTGGCCCTATAAGAGGATGTAGTCTGCTGGTTACCAGCGCAAGTAAAACTTCTGACATTAGCAACTTCTGCTTCCTGACATGCAGCCAGTCCATTGTATTAAAACATAATGGCCTTTTTTTAATGTATATGTAGTGTTCCAAGCTTACATTTAACTTATTCTTCATACCCAATAACATCACAGTGTAACTGACAGATGCCCAATATCATTGTGACTTAATTGACCAATCAGGTCAATGACCAGAATTAAATACCATGAAGTGACAGGGTAACATTGACTCTGAAGATGACTACCATATACCCTGTAGATTATCGAAACTTAAGTCACTGTCAGCACCAGTCCTATTCAGGACTACCTTCTTCTAGACGAATTCTGTGGTGTTACCATTCAAATGAAATCTCTCAGACAAAACTATTGTGCAGTGGTATTTACTTCTCAGGATTTTACAAAGAGAAATTTGAATTTTTTCGTTTTGATTATTATTTCTTTTACCTTTTTACCAGTACATGTACACTCACGAGTGAAAGGGTGAATCAGCTTTCTTTCTTTCTTTTTTTCTTTAAGGGCCAGTCCTTATGGATGAATTTGTGGAGTGGTATCAACTAAAACACCCACCTCAATCGTCCTCTGCTTGAAAAATATTGCTTTGCCAAAGAAATTTACTCCATTGAAGGAATGTAACAGAATGGTTAAATATCAAAATGGCAAAGTTTACAAGCTATTAACCAAGATAAGGGCATTGCTTAATGTGCTTTGTTATCTGACTTCATTGCTTTGGAGCTGAAGGTGGGCAAAAAGCAGTTGGAATGACTGTGTTGGGAAAAATCATGTTTGCAGGATCGAGGATCTACATGTAATGACTGTTTTAATGCATTTCAAACATTGATGGGACAAAAGTGCGGTTCAAATAGAATTTATATCTGGACAATGACACGGTTCTACTGCAAAGACCCTGAATTTGTTCAAATTATATGCTTTGATATTGCTTTACAAGGAAGCTATTGACCACTGGCTGCAGAGTTGCACTGGAGCTACGAATTAATGCCAAAAAGTTATTGTTCTTGCCGAGGCACCTTGCAACTCCAATGAGATTGTTGTTCGTGGCATTTTTTTTCTTTCAATTTCCATGAATCTTATCCATCATAACCTGTTTCATAAGTTACATCTTGACGAGGCATTAAGTCAGCACAATGGTAAAATAGCTATTGCTGTTATAAAAAAAAACTCTTCAAAATTGTCTTGCTGATTTTGTTGTAGCAATAATTTTCTTAACTGTGCATTGTCTGACCTCTTTGTGTGATGACTAACATTTATTCTCTCCTTATAACTCAAGAGAAGAGATTAGGAGAAGTTTTAATTAATCGAACAACAAC
>CALNXI010002151.1:0-44769 GCA_942486025.1 Porites evermanni
AAAGAACATTTACACGGCGGCTTGAAGATATGAATTTTATTTTCTCGTGGCAAAAACAATATTTTACTCACTCGCTGAGCTCGTTCGTAAAATATTGTTTTGCTACTCGAAAATAAACTTCATATCTTCGCGCCACAATGTAATATCCTCTCTATATATATGAGTTTCTGTATAACGGTTCTTACGATCATGAATCAATATTCGAGAATAATAGAGACCATAAGATTGAGGTTTTTGGGCATTTCCTGCAAATCGCGAAGGTCAAGAAGTCACGTGACCAGGCCCTTGCCGTCAGGTTTGCGGTTTGAGGTTCACGTTTGTACGGGTAGACCACGTTCTAGAGGTAAGTTTTGCACCTTAAAACATCACAATCCCACGATTGAGAGGAAATACGACTTTTTAGAACTCTTTTGCTTATTGACTATCGAATTCTATTTCAAAAACGTAATTTTGAAGACAATTTCTTGGCTAAAATAGAAGAAAGTAGATGAATGAAAACAAGAATGGTCGCTGCGAGCTACCACCCGCGAATCTTAAGTCCCAAATATGGGCAGACGGGTAAAGTGAAACCGTTAATTGCAAACCAGAGTTTGAAGTTTGCAGTAAAATGACCAAACCTCCATCCTAAGGTCTCTAATGAGTAAAAACTCGGCACAACTTGGTAATCTTCACCATCCAGACAATTACCATTCTGAATTATCTCACCAAAATAAGAGAGACATTGGAACCTTTAAAGTTCACAATATCTAAAACCGATTTACAGTAACTATTTTCAGTGATTTAAGAAAAGTGATTTCGAAACAAACGCCGCATAGAAAACCCTGAAAGTTAAATAAATGCTACGGCGTTTAATCGAATAAATAAGGTAATACTAGTTAAAATGATAGTCATAACAGAGCCATTAGTTTGTAGCCACACAAATCCTTTTGCCATAAGTGATATTTAAAAAGCTTTATTGACTTAGAACAACACCTTCAATTGGAGAGTAAGGCAAAAAAATAATATCGACACACTGTTGCTGTTACTGTTACTGTTTAGGGACTCTTAGGCGGGGATTCTGTTTAAAACTAAACTAAGATGTTCTTTGGGCGAAGAATTTTAAATAAACAATCCAACGATTGTTTTTAAAAAAAATTCAAGAGTGAATAGATCTACCTATAGATTTTTAAAACCTTTAGCCGATTGAATAATACGTAGTTCGCACTTTATAATTTATAGAGGACCCGGTGTTTAAAACAGGTGACCTGACCTTCAATGAAAGTCTGGAAAGTGTATTAATTTCAACCAGAGTTAAGTTAAGTCTGTTGCGCTGCAGGCTGCGTGTTGGAAGAGGGTGTGTGTAAATTGCCAACAAAACTGCAGTGAGGGTTATCACATCTGCTGACATGAATCAGAATAAGTCACGCTAAAATTTTTCTCTAAACTGGGGTGTTGATGATAGTTGTGGGGGTAGTGGGGTGAGGGCAGAGGTTGGCAGTGCGGTCAAGGGGTTGAATTGTGACCTTAAAGGGGAACTTGCTTCAGTATTTCAACCCTAACTCGGAAATCGCAGAAATAGGTTATACCAGGTTCTTTAAAACATGTTCAGGGGTATCACTCTTGGCCATCCGTTGTCTAAAGATCATAACCTGGGATCAGGCTTCGCATTGGGGGGGAGAGGTAGTCTGGAGAGGGAAAAAAACCGCTAGGTCCGTTTCGCTCGCAGATATGTTTCCCATGTGACCCCGTTTTTGGCTTTTTCCCCCACTGCAGAGCCTTGTCCCAGGCTACAAAATCGTTGACTTTTATTCCAGTCCTGGGGCCCGTTTCTCGAAAGTCCCGGTAACTTTTCGGGCCCGTAAGGCTGGCAGCCTTCTCTTAATGTTAATTTTTGTGGACTATGTCTTTCTTTTTCTTTTTCTTTTTTTTTTTCGTAAACGATAACAGTTCCCTGTAATGAATTGTAAATGTAATGTATTGTAATTGTTTGTGTGTGCGAAATTAAAAAAGAAAAAAACAATAACAACAACAACATCAACTTTTCGGGCCCGAAATCATATATTCATGTCGAAATATAAAGAATAACAGCGCGGGTCCTGACTAGCAAACTGTACTCCATTTTGTTTCACTAACCAAAGGTTTTATCATGTTAAATGCAAAACTGTGGAACTCTATCTTGCATGTAAACAACGACAGCTTTACCGGCCCGTTAATCATCGGGGCTTTCGAGAAACGGCCCCTGGCCCGTCTGGCTAGCCTTCCCGTAGCGTGTTCCCAAAAAAGGACACTCCGCCCCTCCAACCCCACCCCCAAGGTAGAGAAGTTTTTGGATAATGGCGAAGAAGGAAGTTCATCGTCGATGGCTCCTTTATTTCTGTCGATCCTGGTTAGTTTCTTTAGCTTTCGCTTATCCTCAGTTTGTGATAATGGTGCACAATGTAGCTTTAACTCAAGATGTCAGTTGTGCTCGTTATGGGAATAGGATTCGATCGGATAGATGGCGTTTGTGTGAACTGCACAGATTATGGGCAAAGGTTTAGTGGTTTTGTCTTACGTTCAGGGACTGTTCTCCTCAAGAGACGAACGAAACCACTCCAGCCGCCAGTACAACAAAATGTTTAGATTATAACACTTGCCATACTATGGCAAATATCGAATATTGCCATATAATGTTTTACCTTAATTCCACCTATTGGAAATCTGCAAATTAGCAGTAAGGCTAATCATATTTACTACATAAAATGAGGTGTCCTATATCATGATAAATAATACATGTAAGTTCTAACTCAGTGTTAAGAAGTGAATGGTCGAAAATCATAGTCCAGAACAGATTGATTTCGGCACATTACTCAATGTCAAAGTTGTTCATGTCCGTCTAACTTTTTTCTATTTTCACTCTTCGTAAAGAACTTTCACCTGACCAGGAAAGATACTAGAATCAATTAATTTCCAGCCACAATACTTCGATCCAAAAAGTTTCAAGGGTATGCTTGAGAAGTAGACCTTTTTTCTATTCTTCTCCTTTATATTGCCATTGATTCCACAGTTTGTCCACAAATGAATGGTGAAGATGCAGTTCTGGGGCATTTGCTGCTATTTTAATCTTTCACTGTGCCACCGATTGCGAAGAGAGGCAACAAGCCTTATAGTCTAAACAGATAATTTCTTCAAATTCTATGAAATCTTCCAGGGGCAGCGATAACGTTTTGTTCACGTGATCACTATTGTAGCGAAGGCTGACTTTCGTGAAATCACTTTTTAAACATCCTCCTCCAGACACGTCATCATTATCCGGCTCCATCTCCTCCTAAACCATGATCACCAGGGTTCCAAAGGTCTTTGTCTCCAGTTCCTCTCCACTAATGTTGAGTGTTTTTGCTCCAGTCCCAGTAGGGTAAAGTTACACGACAGTCGATTCTGCGTAGAACGTTTTTCATCTCAACCAAAAACACCGATGAAAAGGAAAAAAGTTCGTTCTTGATCTCCGGCGGTGCCGTGGAGATCTATGAATTTCTCGAAATCTTTCTTAAAAACAGGATGGACCGATGCCAGCTTGTAAAGTCTATCGTCGATGGTCATTTTGGTGAAATCTTTTCTCACGCGGTAACAACTGGTAAGTTTACCTTTCTTGCATTCACAATGCTCCTCACACTTATTGAAACATGAAACTTCCTTCCTTGCATCGCACTGGACTTGAATCGTTGGAGTTCGTTACTGGATGGCTTGCATCAAAAACTATCCAGGCATTAATAAGACAAACAATAAACTAATAATGACGAAGCCTCATTGGGTTGACTGCAACAACAAAAAATGGTTGCGAAATTTTAAAGGTTGTTGTCTGATAGTATATGTGCATGCATTGTTTCATTTTGCAAACTGTTCTTAAAAGAACCCACCAGCCGCCCAGGTACTTTTCAATTTTTTCCCCTTTGGTAGAGGAAGGGAAGAGGCAACCCTTCGACGATCCTTGTTTTTTGAGATGTTATCGAAAATGTGGTCAAAAACAGTATATCCACATTCCTAGAAAAGGGAGGCTCCTGAAAGTGTGAAAGTGAGGCTGGTTTTACCTGAATTGTTAAAATCTCCATTTTTTCCCCTGTGAATGTATCCAATGAATTCCATCTTTCCCTTTTACGATCTTTTGACTCAGTAATCTCCAATCACTTAACTATATTGAAACCTATTTCTCTCAATAAAATTTGATAAAACTTCCCTAATTTTCTTTGGAGGACTGTCTAGGCGAGGTATGAAAGTATTTTCGACAAATAACCATTTCCTTTTAAACAGCAGAGGTTTTTTTCTCTGAAGTTTGACTAACTTAAGATGATGTTCATTTTCCATTTTGCTTGTTAAATATCGACCTCGTAATAGAGAATACATGAGAGCTACAGCTAAAACTCGACCGGATCTTAAGGTTAGCTTAAGACATCGATCCTAGTGGAACCTGCACTGACAAAGGTCCCTCCCTTCAAAAAAAAAATCTCCCTCTCCCTGAATGACTGAGGAGCTCTAATGATTGTCTCGAACCCCAAAACAAGGCTCGTTGCACCACAGGTGTTGGAGTGCTAAAAGCTAGGCCTCACACTCCTAACTTCATCGCTCTTGACCAATTTTGGGTATAAAGTATACCGTAGTTTTCTTAATTTTGGTATTTTACACAAGTTTTAGTTTATTTTTTGGTATATTGAAAGATTTATTTCGGGTATTCTGGTATTCCATTATCCCTCTGGCCGACCCTTTATACTCATGTCGCTATTCATTACAATCAGTATTTGGTTGGTCGTGATCTCATTTTTGGTGCTCTCGTTTGGCTTTTGTATCTTTACTTAAGGTTACGTCTATCGCCAGTTTAAATTGTAACTGAGTAGTAAGGCTAACAAAAGCTTAGAGTAATCGGTATATTGCTGCCTTGTACATCAGTTGTTGTTTATACACCGGACGTAATGGCGACGAAAAAGCATTGAGAGAAATGACAGGTGGCCATTCAGGGTAGAACCAAGGTTATATTAATAGCACATCGGTCGTCAGTCCAGTTTGAAGTACCATTTTGAAGGGCAAAAATATTGCCTTTTAAAAAATTAGGAATGCTCGTATCTAAGAAGATAAACTGGGCATTAAATACACCTTAACTTTTGTATTTTTGCCTAACCAGGAGGTCTAACACAGGTGTCATGCAAGCGATAACAAAAATTCACTTCATGAGCACATAATATAGACAGTTTTGCAAAAAAAGCAACCATTGTACTTTGTAATATAGAATGCAAGCCAAGGAAAAACTGGGGAAAAACATGCAAATAGAACCAAAAAAATACATGCTACGCAAGAACTCTCCCAACCTCACCTCCCCTCCTGCCCTTGCTTCGTCGATCGCGATTTTTATTCATTTGCTTGTTTTTAATGCAGTGATCTTCATTTTTCCCGCGAAAACTATCGTTCAGTTTCTATGACATTTCGTCCTTTGCGAAGAACATCTCAAACAGTTTCTATTGTTCAGTCTTCCGACACTCGGTTGTTTATAGACTAAGCTCAACAAAACGAAATCCGTTTCCTAATAATGGCCAGTTCCCTAACCAGGGGAAGGAGCCTTAGTTGTAAGGAGAATTCGTACAATGATTATAATACATTGCCTACTACCAGGAGCCATTATCGGGTACCCTGTCGTAATGTCTTTCTTTTTCTTTTTCTTTTTTTTTTTCGTAAACGATAACAGTTCCCTGTAATGAATTGTAAATGTAATGTATTGTAATTGTTTGTGTGTGCGAAATTAAAAAAGAAAAAAACAATAACAACAACAACATCAACTTTTCGGGCCCGAAATCATATATTCATGTCGAAATATAAAGAATAACAGCGCGGGTCCTGACTAGCAAACTGTACTCCATTTTGTTTCACTAACCAAAGGTTTTATCATGTTAAATGCAAAACTGTGGAACTCTATCTTGCATGTAAACAACGACAGCTTTACCGGCCCGTTAATCATCGGGGCTTTCGAGAAACGGCCCCTGGCCCGTCTGGCTAGCCTTCCCGTAGCGTGTTCCCAAAAAAGGACACTCCGCCCCTCCAACCCCACCCCCAAGGTAGAGAAGTTTTTGGATAATGGCGAAGAAGGAAGTTCATCGTCGATGGCTCCTTTATTTCTGTCGATCCTGGTTAGTTTCTTTAGCTTTCGCTTATCCTCAGTTTGTGATAATGGTGCACAATGTAGCTTTAACTCAAGATGTCAGTTGTGCTCGTTATGGGAATAGGATTCGATCGGATAGATGGCGTTTGTGTGAACTGCACAGATTATGGGCAAAGGTTTAGTGGTTTTGTCTTACGTTCAGGGACTGTTCTCCTCAAGAGACGAACGAAACCACTCCAGCCGCCAGTACAACAAAATGTTTAGATTATAACACTTGCCATACTATGGCAAATATCGAATATTGCCATATAATGTTTTACCTTAATTCCACCTATTGGAAATCTGCAAATTAGCAGTAAGGCTAATCATATTTACTACATAAAATGAGGTGTCCTATATCATGATAAATAATACATGTAAGTTCTAACTCAGTGTTAAGAAGTGAATGGTCGAAAATCATAGTCCAGAACAGATTGATTTCGGCACATTACTCAATGTCAAAGTTGTTCATGTCCGTCTAACTTTTTTCTATTTTCACTCTTCGTAAAGAACTTTCACCTGACCAGGAAAGATACTAGAATCAATTAATTTCCAGCCACAATACTTCGATCCAAAAAGTTTCAAGGGTATGCTTGAGAAGTAGACCTTTTTTCTATTCTTCTCCTTTATATTGCCATTGATTCCACAGTTTGTCCACAAATGAATGGTGAAGATGCAGTTCTGGGGCATTTGCTGCTATTTTAATCTTTCACTGTGCCACCGATTGCGAAGAGAGGCAACAAGCCTTATAGTCTAAACAGATAATTTCTTCAAATTCTATGAAATCTTCCAGGGGCAGCGATAACGTTTTGTTCACGTGATCACTATTGTAGCGAAGGCTGACTTTCGTGAAATCACTTTTTAAACATCCTCCTCCAGACACGTCATCATTATCCGGCTCCATCTCCTCCTAAACCATGATCACCAGGGTTCCAAAGGTCTTTGTCTCCAGTTCCTCTCCACTAATGTTGAGTGTTTTTGCTCCAGTCCCAGTAGGGTAAAGTTACACGACAGTCGATTCTGCGTAGAACGTTTTTCATCTCAACCAAAAACACCGATGAAAAGGAAAAAAGTTCGTTCTTGATCTCCGGCGGTGCCGTGGAGATCTATGAATTTCTCGAAATCTTTCTTAAAAACAGGATGGACCGATGCCAGCTTGTAAAGTCTATCGTCGATGGTCATTTTGGTGAAATCTTTTCTCACGCGGTAACAACTGGTAAGTTTACCTTTCTTGCATTCACAATGCTCCTCACACTTATTGAAACATGAAACTTCCTTCCTTGCATCGCACTGGACTTGAATCGTTGGAGTTCGTTACTGGATGGCTTGCATCAAAAACTATCCAGGCATTAATAAGACAAACAATAAACTAATAATGACGAAGCCTCATTGGGTTGACTGCAACAACAAAAAATGGTTGCGAAATTTTAAAGGTTGTTGTCTGATAGTATATGTGCATGCATTGTTTCATTTTGCAAACTGTTCTTAAAAGAACCCACCAGCCGCCCAGGTACTTTTCAATTTTTTCCCCTTTGGTAGAGGAAGGGAAGAGGCAACCCTTCGACGATCCTTGTTTTTTGAGATGTTATCGAAAATGTGGTCAAAAACAGTATATCCACATTCCTAGAAAAGGGAGGCTCCTGAAAGTGTGAAAGTGAGGCTGGTTTTACCTGAATTGTTAAAATCTCCATTTTTTCCCCTGTGAATGTATCCAATGAATTCCATCTTTCCCTTTTACGATCTTTTGACTCAGTAATCTCCAATCACTTAACTATATTGAAACCTATTTCTCTCAATAAAATTTGATAAAACTTCCCTAATTTTCTTTGGAGGACTGTCTAGGCGAGGTATGAAAGTATTTTCGACAAATAACCATTTCCTTTTAAACAGCAGAGGTTTTTTTCTCTGAAGTTTGACTAACTTAAGATGATGTTCATTTTCCATTTTGCTTGTTAAATATCGACCTCGTAATAGAGAATACATGAGAGCTACAGCTAAAACTCGACCGGATCTTAAGGTTAGCTTAAGACATCGATCCTAGTGGAACCTGCACTGACAAAGGTCCCTCCCTTCAAAAAAAAAATCTCCCTCTCCCTGAATGACTGAGGAGCTCTAATGATTGTCTCGAACCCCAAAACAAGGCTCGTTGCACCACAGGTGTTGGAGTGCTAAAAGCTAGGCCTCACACTCCTAACTTCATCGCTCTTGACCAATTTTGGGTATAAAGTATACCGTAGTTTTCTTAATTTTGGTATTTTACACAAGTTTTAGTTTATTTTTTGGTATATTGAAAGATTTATTTCGGGTATTCTGGTATTCCATTATCCCTCTGGCCGACCCTTTATACTCATGTCGCTATTCATTACAATCAGTATTTGGTTGGTCGTGATCTCATTTTTGGTGCTCTCGTTTGGCTTTTGTATCTTTACTTAAGGTTACGTCTATCGCCAGTTTAAATTGTAACTGAGTAGTAAGGCTAACAAAAGCTTAGAGTAATCGGTATATTGCTGCCTTGTACATCAGTTGTTGTTTATACACCGGACGTAATGGCGACGAAAAAGCATTGAGAGAAATGACAGGTGGCCATTCAGGGTAGAACCAAGGTTATATTAATAGCACATCGGTCGTCAGTCCAGTTTGAAGTACCATTTTGAAGGGCAAAAATATTGCCTTTTAAAAAATTAGGAATGCTCGTATCTAAGAAGATAAACTGGGCATTAAATACACCTTAACTTTTGTATTTTTGCCTAACCAGGAGGTCTAACACAGGTGTCATGCAAGCGATAACAAAAATTCACTTCATGAGCACATAATATAGACAGTTTTGCAAAAAAAGCAACCATTGTACTTTGTAATATAGAATGCAAGCCAAGGAAAAACTGGGGAAAAACATGCAAATAGAACCAAAAAAATACATGCTACGCAAGAACTCTCCCAACCTCACCTCCCCTCCTGCCCTTGCTTCGTCGATCGCGATTTTTATTCATTTGCTTGTTTTTAATGCAGTGATCTTCATTTTTCCCGCGAAAACTATCGTTCAGTTTCTATGACATTTCGTCCTTTGCGAAGAACATCTCAAACAGTTTCTATTGTTCAGTCTTCCGACACTCGGTTGTTTATAGACTAAGCTCAACAAAACGAAATCCGTTTCCTAATAATGGCCAGTTCCCTAACCAGGGGAAGGAGCCTTAGTTGTAAGGAGAATTCGTACAATGATTATAATACATTGCCTACTACCAGGAGCCATTATCGGGTACCCTGTCGTCGTTGCCAAAGCTCCCTTATGTTAGAAAGCTTAAGCCGAACGACAAAGGCAACGAGAATGGCAACTAAGTAATTAATAGGCTTAGATTACCAAAACAACAACTTTGCACGTACACCTTACGTGCAAAGTTGTTGAACATTTCTTTACCTTCGCTGCACGAGTACCACGTAAAACGTCCTAATCTCACGTTTTATAGAGAACATTTCGTTATTTTTCCGAACTTAGATAATTATATACCTTTGAAAACTCCACAACAGAAAAATTCGCTTTTTAGACAATTGAAGAATTGAACGAGATAGAACAAGAGCGATGGAGTTTGCCTTGAAACGTACAGGGCGAATGCATTCTTTAATTTTCAACGCAGCTGTCGCCGTCGTATTTACCAGAGTTAAGAGTAGATGACAGTCGAAGCTCAGGTAAGCGAACGAATGGTAAAACAATAGAGGGTGGTTGCTTACGAGAGCTTCAGAAACTCATCAATAATTCATAAAGAAAAAAAGGCGAGCTAAGTGGAAATGACCTTTATACTGCACTGTACAAGATCTTTAGCAAAGAACCATTAGCGCAGTGTGCAGTTTCATTTAAAGGTTGATTTTTGTGAGTGAGACTCTGAGTGGTCGCTTACGAGGAAAAGTCTTGTTGGGTACCTAATCCTAAAAGTGCTCACGGACGCTTGCAGAAGTGGTCGCTTAAGAGAGCTTTTCATAACAAAGTGTTTAAGTCACATTTCAAATGGGGTTTTACAAAGTTGGTCGTAACTAGAGCTGGCCGCTTGTAAAACGAGAGTGGTCGCAAGGAAAGCTTCGAATGTATTTGTATCGGAATTAACATGCTATAAGAAACAAGTGTTGTTGTTAGTGGTGAAGTTATCATTTTACATCTCAGTTTATAAACAACATAAATAACAGACGAGAAACTGTTACCGCCGCCCACACAGTTGGCTGTGTTTGCCGACTGTTAGGACTTCCTTTACCACTGAAAACTCATTAAAATTGTCAGAGAGTTAGCTATATAGTTTCAACAGGCATATTAAAGTTCGGTGTCAGCTTGACATTGACTACATTGTTTTTGCTAAACCCTGACTAAAGCTTTGAAGAACAAAAAAAGCTCATCTCTTTTGTTTTTGTTTGAAACACGGATCGTCGGATAATTACAGGCGTGATAATTACAGAAGAATTAGCCAATAAAATGTTCGCGTCAAAGCACTTGCACTGAGATGGTCATGACGTTTTCCCGCGATTTCCCTTTACCCTAATTGAGTGCTAATTGTTGTAAACATGTAGATATCCTTTTACAGTCATTTTCAATGAACCGTACGCGTGGTCAGTACGTGGCGCATATACACCAGATTGTAATGAACATGTTTAGAAAAATGATAAAGGGGACATGAAAAAAGAAAAAAGCCAATTGAAATAGGAATTAAGTTTCACCTGTGACATAACACCTGGCTCATCATAGTTCGGTCAGTTAGATTTAAAAAGTACCGAGACAACTTTGCTCGACCTTTCTTGGCCCTGTGAGCTTTTTTTTTTTACGTTTAGTTAATAGTTTTTGCACGTTTATGACTTTATAACTTACTTCTGATCATTATTTATTAATACGCGACAAGGTAAATAGTCTTAATTGACTGTAGAGATGTCGAAATGATATCAGCTTTCACCCAAATTAAAATAATCTATATAAATAAAACTCTCACTTCCAGGTCACTGCGCCGAAGAGGAGAAGAGGAAAATGGCCCTGAAAAATTTCACTGAAGTCGAAAACCATAAAACTGTCCAAGAACTGTTCTGCTCCGCTGAATTTGTCAGAGGTGTAGAGAGCGAACTTATACTCCTTTCAGCTCTAAATATTTTTCTTTCCATCACTGCATTTCTGGGGAACACTCTGATCCTAGTTGCTCTACACAAGGAAACTTCACTTTATCCGCCGTCCAAACTGCTGTATAGTAACCTAGTGATAATTGATCTTTGTGTTCGTATCATTTCGGAGCCCTTAATTAGCTGTGACTTATTGGATTTCTGTGGTGAAAGAAAGATGGGATATTTGCTACTACACAATACGAGGACAACATTTTTCAGTCACTGTTTTGTGTTCAGTATCTTTATTAACATTGACTGCAATAAGCTTGGACAGACTTCTCGCCTTGTTGTTGGGACTCAGATGCAGACAGGTTGTAACTTTGAAAAAAAACACGTTTAACTGTGATTGGTTTTTGGATTTTGTCNTAATAGTTTTTGCACGTTTATGACTTTATAACTTACTTCTGATCATTATTTATTAATACGCGACAAGGTAAATAGTCTTAATTGACTGTAGAGATGTCGAAATGATATCAGCTTTCACCCAAATTAAAATAATCTATATAAATAAAACTCTCACTTCCAGGTCACTGCGCCGAAGAGGAGAAGAGGAAAATGGCCCTGAAAAATTTCACTGAAGTCGAAAACCATAAAACTGTCCAAGAACTGTTCTGCTCCGCTGAATTTGTCAGAGGTGTAGAGAGCGAACTTATACTCCTTTCAGCTCTAAATATTTTTCTTTCCATCACTGCATTTCTGGGGAACACTCTGATCCTAGTTGCTCTACACAAGGAAACTTCACTTTATCCGCCGTCCAAACTGCTGTATAGTAACCTAGTGATAATTGATCTTTGTGTTCGTATCATTTCGGAGCCCTTAATTAGCTGTGACTTATTGGATTTCTGTGGTGAAAGAAAGATGGGATATTTGCTACTACACAATACGAGGACAACATTTTTCAGTCACTGTTTTGTGTTCAGTATCTTTATTAACATTGACTGCAATAAGCTTGGACAGACTTCTCGCCTTGTTGTTGGGACTCAGATGCAGACAGGTTGTAACTTTGAAAAAAAACACGTTTAACTGTGATTGGTTTTTGGATTTTGTCCATCGTCGGAACATCTACTGACTTCTGGAATCCAATTATAACCGAATGGTATCAACGCATAGGTTTAGCTTGTGTCTAGTCACCACAATCTTCGCTTACATAAAAATCTGCTTCACTCTGCGTCATCATATTCATTTTCAGAACCATGTTGCTCAAGGACAACCGCGCCGAACAATTCCATTGAACATAGCACGATACAGAAAGGCGTTGTACAGTGCACCGTGGGTGCAGGTAACATTGGTTCTTTGTTATCTGCCACATGGTATAGTGTTTATTTTAGCAGTTCAAAGACGGATCTCTTTATCCGTTCACCTTGCTCTTCATTGGACTCTTACTTTAGTCTATTTGCACTCATCCTTAAACCCTTTACTGTACTGTTGGAAGATCAGAGAAGTAAGGCAAGCTGTAAAAGGAACATTAAGACAAGTCTTCTGTTGATCGAGTTGGTTTTCTTTGCTTTCCAGCCGGTAATTCATCCTTGAAAAACGTGCTTTCAAGGAGAAATCTTGCCTTATTGATATCGAACAATTTTAACTGTAGATACATTGTACTGCAAGCATATCTAACGGAATTTAAAGGCATATCACCGTCTTGCTTTTTTAGGGACAAGTATATTATTCTTGGCATAGAAGTTCAAAGATGTTGTCAGCTTAATTATTTAATGGCGTGAAGTGTAAACATCCCGCGAGAGCTTAACTTGCGAATAAAGAGCTCACAAAGAAATAAATTTTAAGCGTTCCATTCTTTCTTGTTCTTTTCCAGTCTTGTGCTTGTTGTTGTTGTCGCTGTTTTACTAATTAAAGTAATTCCATCCAGTCAGGGAGTGTCTGTAAAACGCGTACCGCATACCTGCGGAGGGAAAAATGCCGGGGGGATAGAAAAAAATGCGGATAGCAAGAAAACAATAAGTAAGAAGGAGAAAACGAGAAATGCGGATGGCAAATAAAAACAGACAAACAAACAAAAACAAAAGGGAAAGAAATCTTTCTTTTAAATGGTTGTCACAGGGTTGGACCGGGCTCTTCATGTATAGAACTTGTTGTCAGTAGTTGGCCGACAGGTTCCTCCAGGTCTTTAAAGTCTCATGATCAGTTCTTTGAGCCCTGTATACGTAATTCGTTTCGTTAACGTTATAGAAAAAAAGACTCGCTCCGTTCCTCCTCCACGAGAGCGCGCACGCTCTGGAGCACTTCTTCTTTGAGCACATAGCATGCAGGGGGCCTATAGGCAGGGTGAACAGCGCAAATAATCGTCCAGCTCTTCGCCTATTTTCATTTTGCGCTTCCTCCGTTATTTTTTCCCTTTTTCCAATAAGGAGCAAGGGTACCTGCAGCCACAGGCCACAATGCAGAATTATTGTAGACCATTATTCAAACGTGGCGTAATTCACGAAGCATTCTGTCCTTACCTTTGGGAATTAGCGCCATTTTTTGAACGTCACTTTCGGAATTTAATGGCTATCTTCTGCCAGTCAAAAACGGAACTGTTTCTTTCGTATTTGTTTATGGACCAATCAGAGTAAACTTCAGATTTTGGCCACCAAAAAAAAATAAAATAAACTGATCAGGGTTTCCATTTTGTTTTGTCGTTAGGTTTTTGCTCGGCAACCCAGTCCACCCGCCATACATAAAACCAGGCCAGGTATAGTAACCATGCCAAGTTCCCACCGCGCTAAGAAATCCCTGTTGGACGTAAATAAATAAACAAATATATTTAATTTAAGTGATAAATGAATAGAAATGATTATGCGTAGTAATAATACGAATATGTCTAGAGGCCGGCTTTTTTATCGAATTTCTCCGTTTTTACCCGGCTGTGAAAGCAGTGTAGTTAAGTCTGCAGTCATTTTCAAGATATTGATACTTAAAAGCAGTGCAAATAAACTATCAAAGAACAAAACAAATTTAAAACTGAATTACTTTGCGATCTCGGAGCCTACGTTTACAACATAACTCGTTCTAAAAGCCTTAAGTCGAAACAAGCAAGCCACATACGTAACATAACTCGTTTTTAAAGCCCTGAGTCCCCCGGTCCTAAATCGAGTCGAATTCGAGACTGGCACACTTAAAGCCACGAGTCGAAACAAACACGCTAAAGGCATGAAACGAGACAAGAGCCCTGTGAAACAAGGAAAGTACGCGAGTATAATACATGCGTCGTTCTTTCTTTAATCGGTGAAACAAGACAAAGTGCTGCAAAGCAAGAACGCCACACATTTAGGGTGTGTTCCTTTCGGTGAATCCAAAAACGGATTTCGCGTTCCTTTCGGCAAATCGAAATCCGGATTTTTGATCTGGTGAATCCTTTTTGAAAAAGGATTCAGTGGATTTGAAATCCGAAGAATCCAAATCCAGATTAACGGATTAGTGATCTACGCTGTTCCATTCACAGTGGATCCGAAATTAGTAAGATGATCCAGCGGTATTTCCAGTTGGATTCCCATAGAGGCCGTAGAGTTTCCTCGTTGCTGTCATTTGCCGCAAAATATCTGAAAACATTAGAAGATTGTTCCTGGTACATTAAAATAACCATATACTAACCATTTGTCTCTAAAGATTGCTTGCAGAAATAAGTAAAAGTAACAAATGAACTGCAATGTAACTACAAACTCGCTTGTAGACGCGACAGGCATTCGATCGTGCTACATAAAAAAAATCCGAGCTATGGAACTGGATCAAACTGGCCGACATTCTTTAGATAATTTTCAATTTTAATGCGCTTCTTTCTTCGTCTGTTTTATATGTTCCATCTTCGCTATTCGAACTGCCGACCACTAAATTCTGCACGGTATAATCGCATAATTTGTCAAACAGTAGAAAACACGTCATTTTTTGAGAGGCTGTCGTGCATATTGCACGCGTTGGCGAAAGGTTACCAAGGTTACAAATCCAATTTNAATTTGTCAAACAGTAGAAAACACGTCATTTTTTGAGAGGCTGTCGTGCATATTGCACGCGTTGGCGAAAGGTTACCAAGGTTACAAATCCAATTTCGGATTTCACGTTCCTTTCGACCGAGAAATCTGGCAAATCTTGGATCAAAAATCCGCTTTTGGATTCGCCGAAAGGAACACACCCTTACATGTCTCATTCTCTGAACCCTCGGGAACAAGAGCCTAGCAAATGGGTGCATACGCCTCCCTCCTTGAGCTATGAAGGGAACATCAGGGCTAAGAGAGAAACCTCTACTCGCACAGGCAAGAGAACGCTACATGCGAAACAAAGAACACCAAAGTTAGTACTAGACAACCCTAAGAGTTCAGGCACCGGTTGTTTAAACGCTGGATATAGCTATTCACCGGATAAATCACTGTCCAGCGGATAAATTTTAGGGAAACCAATTGCGTTAGGTATCCCTTGGATAGAGGTTATCCACCTTTTGAACAAATGGCTCCAGGAAGTAATAGACTCTCCTTCAACTTGACACTTAAAAGTAAATATTATTTGACGCTGCACGTATTATTTTCTTTTGAATGAATTGTGCTTCAAGATGAAATGCTGATTCTAAAATATAAAAGAGCATTTGATGCTAGTTGGTACATTAGATGCCAGCTATCACATGAACAGTTGATGCCTATATTTTCGCGCCTAGCTCAACAAAATAGCACTTCATATTCTTCTCTTCGTGGAACAAACTCCCATCCCACCCTCCCTTATCCCTGCTTGATTCTCTCAGCTGGTTTTCTTAAGGTTTTATATATGAGGTCTTTTCTCTTGCTTAAAAATTTAAGAAGCTCCTTATACTTTTCACAGTCATAAGAACTACTGATCTTTGTTGTTTACACTTTGAATCAATTGGCAATTATCAAGAAGATAAATAGCAGAACAGAAGAGAGATTTCTACTGAGAGGGATCATTCTACCAGGCATCCCAACATGCTTGTGCACTTAGTTACTTTGGGCCTTATTTTGATTATTAAGTTGATAAAAGTTTAATTGTCATTTACTTACAACTTGTATTAATATATTTTCGTGTAACCTCTCTCCCTCGAGGTTTATGTTAAGTGTCTGGCTCTGCTTTCGGGAGGGTTCAGGTTTCCCTCGAAAATAATTGGGGGTTTTTCCTTACGGGCAGCAGGCACGCAATTCTAACTTAAATTAGTAATGATATCTGTATTGAGAGTTGTTGGCAATTAATAAGCATGGGTTCGGGATGAAGTGCTCCCATAAAGGTCACACTTTGCCCCATAGACTCTTGTTACTCCTTAAAGCGGGGAATTAGACATCTAGACAGGTCTTTCCACCTCTCCAGTACCCAAGGGGGATTATCACCTCCACCCACAACCTTGGGGGATTATCAACCCCTAGAGAGAATTATCACCTCTCACTATCCTGGGGGATTATCACCCCCTACAGAGGATTATCACCTGTCACTAACCTGAGGGATTATCACCCCCTACAGAGGATTATCCTCTCTCACAATCCTGGGGGGTTACAGCCCCTAGCGGACTGTTACACCAAGATGTTACATATTGGTGTATTACACCAATATGTCATGCGCAATATATGACCTGCTGTCCACATTTGGAGCCTGACTTCTTGCCTTACCCCTTTTCCGCACAATAATTCTGGTCTAGTTACTTGCTTTTATCTAAGGGGTTATGGGTTAAGAGCATTAATATCCAAATGGTATAATTTTTGGTTTTCCATCAATTACATACTTTTCAGCAAAATTACCAAGGGCTCAACATTATATTCTTTCAAAGCACGTTCAAGAGCTTTTTAAGATAAGGAGGAGTATCTTTTGGAATTTTTTGGTTTTTAATACATTCCTGAAAATATTCATCAAAAGACTTTGTTTTAGGTTTATTTTCTGGTTTAGATTTTATTTTAGGTTTTTCTTGTCGCAATTTTTCATTTTGCTTTTGTAGCTTTTGATGTACTGCTATAAGTTTCTCTTTCTTTTTATCTTTCCTTAATTTTTTTTTTCATCATATTCTTTTTTAGCAATATTTTGTAACTCTTTTATAGATAAGTTGTTTAAATTTAGAGAGCTCATGCTTCTTATATTATGGTTACATTTTCTTTAAGCTTCATTTTTTAAAAAATCAATTCTGCATATAAAGTCTTATATCAAAACAATGATATAAGACTAAACGTTTTAATCATAGTTAATTTCAACATAACGACTAACATTATCCAAATAATATTTCAATGATTTTAATATTTGATATTTTTTATATAAAGATTTCTTTAAAAATGTATCCAATGTTGTTTCTACATCAGATTTATCTCGTTTAATAACAATTTTCTTAACCCACAACCTCTAGAGAGAATTATCACCTTTCTCTATCCTGGGGGATTATCACCCCCTAGAGAGGATTATCACCTCTCACTAACCTGGGGGATTATCACCCCCTACAGAGGATTATCCTCTCTCACAATCCTGGGGGGTTATCAGCCCCTAGAGAGGATTATCACCGAGTTTGTCTAATGGTCGTGGGTCGCGAGTTTGTCTAATGGTCGTGGGTCGTGGGTCGTGGGTCGTGGGTGTGGGCAAAAAGTCGTGGGTGTGGGTAATGATTAAAAATTAATTTTTAATCATAATTAATAATTAACAATGTTACTAATTTTTGTTAAATGTTAATAATTTACAATATTACAAGTTTTTGATTTTTTTAACTACTAGATAACTAATAGACCTTTTACCGATACGGCGGCCATATTGAATTAGTTCGATTTAAGGAGTGTTATAGGATGCCCAGGGGGCATGAGCACATTTTAATTGTATTTTAATTGTAGATTTTGCTTTAGGTTTATTTTCCGGTTTAGATTTTATTTTAGGTTTTTCTTGTCGCAATTTTTCATTTTGCTTTTGTAGCTTTTGATGTACTGCTATAAGTTTCTCTTTCTTTTTATCTTTCCTTAATTTTTTTTTCATTATATTCTTTTTTAACAATATTTTGTAACTCTTTTATAGATAAGTTGTTTAAATTTAGAGAGCTCATGCTTCTTATACTATGGTTACATTTTCTTTAAGCCTCATTTTTAAAAAAATCAATTCTGTATATAAAGTCTTATATCAAAACAATTATATAAGACTAAACGTTTTAATCATAATTAATTTCAACATAACGACTAACATTGTCCAAATAATATTTCAATGATTTTAATATTTGATATTTTTTATATAAAGATTTCTTTAAAAATGTATCCAATGTTGTTTCTACATCAGATTTATCTCGTTTAATAACAATTTTCTTAACCCAATCCGTGTTAAAATTCAGTGTGGCCAACCAACCGCATCAGGAATACCAGCAATTGTATCTTTAACAAATCTTGATTCATCTGGGTCATAAAGTAAATACTCTCCATTATTATTTTTAAGAACTTCTATTTCTATAAATGGATAACCATACATTTTTCATTAAGTTTTCTCTCAAAATATTCATCAAATGCTTTATTGATACTTTTATCTGTATAAGGCAAGTTATAAGTTAATAAATTATATCGTTTTTCTTCATCTTTAGCATTACTTTCCATTGCGTAGTAATTAAATGGCATCTTTTTATAAATATACGAAATCTTTATCTTTTTTAAAACAATCAATTTTGTTTTTCTGACTCTGGATTTAGATTGCTACATTATTTCTGAGTAGTTATCAAAACCTGACTTCCAGCTCACCTCAACCATAGTATTTTTCTGATTATCCCGCGAGCGAAGCGAGCCTTATTAGTAGGTAAATGCACCGTCTAAACAGTGGCCGATTATTTATGTCTAAGTTCTGATTATCATCGTTTGTCCTTTAACCCTAAATTCTAATTTTGAGGTGGGTGTAAGAGTACAAAATAAATGACAGAAAATAACCAGGAAAAATTTAACGACAGATGACAGGGGATAAGACTGCAGGGATAATCGGGAAATAGTAGGGTTGAGGTGAGCTAGAAGGCAGGTTTTGATAACCATTTCAAAAAGAGCACCATGTCTCCAAATTGGTTCATTTCCACCTTGAAAGTGCTATTTTTATCTGATTTGTGTCTTTCAATCATTTTGCGGTTGTCAATCCAAATGGTGTAGGGAAATCTCTCCTCCTCATCTGATTGGTATTTCTTGTTGTGGAGCTGTTGCCATTCCTCCCACTCTTTATCTTTGATCAAGCATTCTGAGATCGCCAGGAAGCAGCAAAGGGTGACAACCAGTGTTAGGGTCAATTGGACCATTATGCTCAACAAATACAGCTTTAATAAAAAATAAAATAAATAAAAAGAATATTTAGAAATTATTGAATTCGGCTTTCTTATAATCTGAAGAATTATGCAGATCGAGGAGGGTGTTATCGGCAGAGGGGGAAAACACCCTCCGTAATTTACATAATTGAATGAATAAGCAATCTAGAATAACAGCAGTTAGCAAAGTCGATTATTTAGCCTACCTGAATTCGCGATGAAAAAATGACGTTTGAATTCACTTGTCTCTCTAAATCACACCTTTATTTGATGATGCGGAAGGCCCTTCAAGTGAATATATGGTCTTGGGATATAGTCACGTGATCAAAACGTCGTGATGCAATAAGATGATAATTAGCCTATGCCATCCTTCNTTTGTCCTTTAACCCTAAATTCTAATTTTGAGGTGGGTGTAAGAGTACAAAATAAATGACAGAAAATAACCAGGAAAAATTTAACGACAGATGACAGGGGATAAGACTGCAGGGATAATCGGGAAATAGTAGGGTTGAGGTGAGCTAGAAGGCAGGTTTTGATAACCATTTCAAAAAGAGCACCATGTCTCCAAATTGGTTCATTTCCACCTTGAAAGTGCTGTTTTTATCTGATTTGTGTCTTTCAATCATTTTGCGGTTGTCAATCCAAATGGTGTAGGGAAATCTCTCCTCCTCATCTGATTGGTATTTCTTGTTGTGGAGCTGTTGCCATTCCTCCCACTCTTTATCTTTGATCAAGCATTCTGAGATCGCCAGGAAGCAGCAAAGGGTGACAACCAGTGTTAGGGTCAATTGGACCATTATGCTCAACAAATACAGCTTTAATAAAAAATAAAATAAATAAAAAGAATATTTAGAAATTATTGAATTCGGCTTTCTTATAATCTGAAGAATTATGCAGATCGAGGAGGGTGTTATCGGCAGAGGGGGAAAACACCCTCCGTAATTTACATAATTGAATGAATAAGCAATCTAGAATAACAGCAGTTAGCAAAGTCGATTATTTAGCCTACCTGAATTCGCGATGAAAAAATGACGTTTGAATTCACTTGTCTCTCTAAATCACACCTTTATTTGATGATGCGGAAGGCCCTTCAAGTGAATATATGGTCTTGGGATATAGTCACGTGATCAAAACGTCGTGATGCAATAAGATGATAATTAGCCTATGCCATCCTTCTGAAAGTAAAATGTGTCATTCCAATTAAACCGGAAAAATCTTAGGACATTAGGCAGTTAGGATATTTGAATTTAGAAAACATGTTTTATGGCGTTTTGCTGAAATAAAAAAGGGTACGGAATATTCCTGTTTTACCTTTCAATCAGAAACCGCATGTTTTTAAAGAAACAAAATTCACCTTGATGTAATCAAACGGAAAGAGAATCGCTCTTCTCCAATGTATCATTCCGAAAAGTGTGCAGGGTTTAATTTCGTTTTTAAATTAAAGTTTAGGGATGAGACGGTTTTCTGGAATAAACACACTTGATTATATAAAAAGTCTTGATCCAGCATGTCGGTCTAACTTCATAAAAATAGGCCATGATCACGATGATGTCAGTATACTTACTACGAAGATCTTTGAGGGTTTTGCTTTCTTGTGCAAATTAGCAGGGCTTTTGTTATTTACACCTCGTTGAGATCACTAAATTTAAATATGAAAGGAAAACGAAATGGACTCTGGCGCAGTAATAGTAAAATGACGATATTATGCAAATGAGGGGTCATAGGATTTGTTCGATCAAGTTTTAACTGGTTCAAACTTTTACTGTCATCCACCTTTTTTTTCCGGGTCCCGATGGATGATGTTGAAACATATTGACCACGCTTGATCAGCATCGCAGAAAGCGATTTCAATTTCTCAGCCATACATTTTTTTTGTTGGCAAAAGTGTCATTAATGTAAAAAACTATATTATTGGTCTTTCGGCTTTACTAACTCGCTCTAAACTTAAGAACAAAGCACTGTTAATACAGATAAAATGAGCCTTACTAA
The DNA here is from genome assembly GCA_942486025.1 of Porites evermanni. Classification (NCBI taxonomy): domain Eukaryota; kingdom Metazoa; phylum Cnidaria; class Anthozoa; order Scleractinia; family Poritidae; genus Porites; species Porites evermanni. Next base: position 21,465 of record CALNXI010002151.1, read on the forward strand.
TAGAAGAGGGTTTTCTTAAAAACCTTCATTCGACGAGCTGGAGAAAAAACCTGTGTGTGTCTTTGTCTTCTAAACTCCCACCCTTGCCCCCCCCCCACAAAAAAGAACCATGTTGTGGCGTAACCACCTCCGTCACAACACGCTCTTTCAAAACCTGAATATACCCTGAGTCATTTATGAAGATTTAAATTCAGTGTAAGGTGAGCAGTGAGTGTTGACGCAATCAGTAGCGTTGTTTATCTGCTTGTCGTACACCGTTTTAGCGCCGCCGCTACAAGACAGTCTTTCTAAATATAAAAGAGGTAATTGAAAAGTGGAGGACCAAAGATTAAATTTGAAGTGATATGTATTAGACAAAACAAACAACCAGACAAATCGTTCAGTTATACTGAGTCAAAGCTAGAAAAGACGAGGTTGCTAGAAAAAACGCTTCTGAACAGGGTAACGGCGAAACGATTTATTTTTTAAAATAACTACTGATTTTTTTCCTTTCTTATTTTGAAGCGTAATATCTTACTATTTGAAAATTTATCATTTTTTTAAATATAAGCTGAACTGCTATTGCAAAAATAACCCAAAAGTTGACGTCAGTTTGATATAGACAGGGGAACTCGTCGGTTCGCCGATTTTTCTATTTTCTAGCCGTACCGTTAAGTTCGTCTTCATCAAAACGATGTCGATTCTTGTGAAAAAAGTTAAAAAATAAATTAATAAAAAATTAAATCAAATTTCAAGATTGTTTACAAACACCTTGAAGGAAGGAGCCGCCAGCTACCTATGTACGAAAAACATTTCACTCTCCCGTTTTGGCGAGGTAGAGCTAAAACTCATGTTCATGATGTTATTTACTATGAAGCTAATTATTTCATTTAACTTAAACTCTTTTAACAGCTGTGGTTCTGATTTCGTGAGGCCATACTAGAGTTAAGATCTCCCGACTCAATCTAACTACTGCAAGCTCAAAGAGAAAAATGCAAAATCGTGCCATTCCATAGTTTTCAGATTTTGTGTTCGTTCCCCTTACTTTTCTTGCGAGTTTCGTAAAATTTGAAGCAAAGGAAAAAATGAAAGCAGTGAAAACTTTAATTGTTATTACAATCTTACAAATATAATAGTCACATCTTCTTGTTATTGAAAACAATCTACTAAATTTATTCCAAACACTAGTGAATTACTCAAAAACGTTCTCAATCATCAAATTACAAATTAAAGCTTCATATCTCCATGTGTTACCCCTACTCTTTCTATAAAACGTTCTTACTCTTCAATTAATTAACAAAAAAGATTTGAACATAACTTTATCACTGAGCGAAATTCAAGACAAATATAAGGTTTACTGTACAGTTAATATATAGCTTATGGAAAATATACCACTCGGGTCCCGGATATAGTTTTTATGAATTTTACGAGTGGTATATTGTCCAGTAAAACACTCGAGTCTATATAATTATATAGACAAGAGTGTTTTACTGGAAAATGTACCACTCGTAAAATTCATAAAAACTATATCCGGGACCCGACTGGTTTAGTTTCCATAATCTCACACGTGAGTTTATCGATGACGTAATTTCGGTAATTTCCCTCTATTATTTTATCGATGTCTTTTTGTCTATATAATAAAAAGAACATTACACGGCGGCTTGAAGATATGAATTTTATTTTCTCGTGGCAAAAACAATATTTTACTCACTATTGTTTTGCCACTCGAAAATAAAATTCATATCTTCGCGCCACCGTGTAATATCCTCTATTTATATAACAGTGTCGTAATAAGACGATAAGTCCTAATTAACCACGTTGCTCCAACTTCATCAAAAAAGGCCACTACTACAATGTTTTCATTATACTTAAAGTAATATTATAACAAGAAAGAAATCTACTAATTCAAAACTTATAGTATGATTACGATTATACTATTCACCCTGATGGGTGAGAACTGTATCATAACTTATTCATATCATTTCCACGCAATATAAATGTGTTTTTCTTTTCTGAAGAATTTTTTACTATAAAAAATGAAGAAAAATCAAGCAAAAAGGAAACGCAAAAATAAAACTCGAGATATAGAATCCGTACTCAATCATTTCGTATCTTTGATAACTCCGTCTCTGGTTATAGCCAAGAGGTGCTTTAAGGCTATGTTCACATTTTACCGGATAGCTTTGGCGCCGCCACGAAAATCATATCCGATAGGGCCTCTGTTCGCACACAAGAACGGTTGTGGCGGCGCGATTTCTGTGACGTAGAAAAGCTGCGCCGCGCCGATCTTGAAAGTGGAGCGTCAAATATCAGATAGGTTTGGAGTCATACACTGGTGAAGTGTGAACACCCACTCGGACCGTCGAGGAAGTAATTAAGTATGTAGGAGCGAGGCCTGGAACCCTCTGAGAGGAAGCAAATATTCAGGAGTAAGGACTGGAATTGAGCGCACCAAACCCTCTCGGCCAATCGCGCTGGCGCGATGTTCGATGCGTGTGAACGACTTGCGCCTCCCTGGGTCGTTGCTGTTTATAATACTCCAGATAGCTTTTTTTGTGGCGTGACAAAAAGCATTCCGATATAGTGTAAACATAGCCTATGAGTCCCTAATTTCCCGTCAGATTGAGCACACACTACACTGACGGTCAATAGCTACACACTAACTTATTGATATATGTATGTTGTTGTTAATTTTTTATCTCAGGTAATTTTTCTTGGCTTTTTCTTTTGTTTCACTTTCATTGACATACATTACCATACCAAAAAACAAAAGAAAAACGAAAATTACCTAATATAAAAAATTAACCACAGCATATACGAATTATTTAATATTTTTATATATCTAGCCAGATTTTTTAAAACGTTACGTTATCAAAAAATGGACCTTTCTGCGTCCAACAGTTATTTTCGGGCAAAAACTATCTCCAAAGTAGCTATTATAAAAACGAAGAGTGAAACCATTGCTTTTTTCTCTCTCCCTCCTTTCCTTTTCCTCACTCTTTCTTTTTCTCCCTCCTTTTCCTTCGTTACTGTGGTCTTGGAGCTTCTCGGCCTTAAGAAACGTCTGCCTTTTGACGCCTTTTCACTTGCATGACTGCATATTTCGTTAGGTTGGCTTTAAAAAAATTCCGTTAGATATATACAGCTGTACATGAATCGGTTTGTTATGAAATGTTTTCTCAAACGCCTCAAGCTTGGTTAATGATAAATTCCATGATTTATTTCTCAGGCTAGACACAACACCTACAAGAGAAACAAAACCACTATTTTAGACTGCTTCTCCCCACCCCCCATCCATACACAGAACCACAGACACACACACACACCCTTCCTTGGTATGTTTGAAGCCAAGATGGCTGCCTGTTATACTAAGCGCTGGAGCGCGGCAATGCTGGTGTTACGAAAAATAGGGGACTGCAAACAGTCTAAGAGATGTTTCAAGCTTCTCACCGGTTTCTGAATGTAAGCTCATCAAGCTTGTCAGCCACCTTCTGAAAAAGGAATAGGGCGTAAAGAGTTATGTCAGTTGTTATAGCAACTGTTAGCGTCCTGGTCCCTTCTCTCTCGTCTACCGGAATTAGATTTTTTTCACCCTAGTTTTTCTTTGCTACGCGACGACAAGTGGATAAACACACAAGTATTAAGAATACACTCAGAAAAAAAGTAAGGTTTGCTTCGGATTAAGAGATCTATGGTGGTTCACAATGAGCAATAAACAAAAACGCAAGCAACAAAGCTACGCTTTTTTAGCTTTTCCTTCGGAGCTACGCCGTAAATGCATCGCTAAAAATAAACTGAAAAGCTCAATCCTTTCTTACCCTTATTTTCTGAAATCAAGTGTTTCGTTATCTCCAATCAGCATAAATGGCGCCCATTTCCTAATGTCAGAGGAGCCGTTTTCTCTCATCCACTTCATGGCCTGGTGAAGAGATTCACTGGCACTTTCCCCACTAACAAGGTGCTCGTAGAAACGACTCATGAACTGTTTTGTTGCTTCGTCGTCTATGGCCCACAATGCCACCAACACTGAACGTGCACCAGATCCCAGGAACGCATGAGCAATTCCAACAACTCCCTCGGCACTGACGTGTCCACTTGCACTGTGGCAACAGCTAAGGACAACCAATTTTGCTTGAAGTCGAACTTGTGAGATGTCGGCCATTGTCAATATGTAGTCTTCCTCTCTCGGTATCTCTTCTTCTCTTGGTTTTTTCTCTTCTCCTGATTTCGAATAAACAGGGTGTAGAGGAACAAGAATGATTTCTCCAAGTTTTTCGTCACCATGACAAGCGAAATGAATAAGGCTGACAGAATTAATGTTTTGAATAACCGCCTGCTTGGTTGCCTTTTCTCCTAGCAAAGGTTGAACTTGGAGTAGCTTACCAATTATCTCTGCTTCCTCCCTTGCACGAGGAAGTGGATGTGGCTGGATTTTTTTGCCTCGCTTGTTGCGCACCAGACCAACATCAGGGTCTCCTACAATCAGCGCTCCAGTTTGGTTGTGATTGTCTGCCGGGGTGTCTTGAACGAACTTGAGGGTCAACAGAGAGGGAATGATGCGGATCCTGAAGGACTCGGATAAGTATTTACCTCTTTCATCCTCCAACGCTGCAAACGGAACTTTAAACAAGCAGCGATCGGGAACAATGATGATTTCAGCTGCATCAAGGCAGTCAGCTACGGGTTCGACAAACATCTTGTAACACTCAGCAAGAGTAGGATTGGGTTGTAGCTGGCCATTCTCTTGGTGGTCTTCTACACGGAACTTTCCAACCCATATAGTTTCAAAAACGTCGTCCACCAATCGTGTTGGTTTGTTAACTTCCGGTGCATTGTTGGCGAGACATTTATTGACATCGACTTCTTGGAAGCGAATCAGTTCGCCTGCCCCATTGAAAAGCCACAAAAATAGAGAACTGACAAAGTAGGAAATGTACAAAAACGCAGAGTTACTTTCATTGATCATGCACTTTTCAAAATCAGCCCAAAATCGTTCAAATCCTGATACTTCGCTTTTTAAGGAGTACTGGACTGACATTAAATCTGCAAGGGCTCTGGCCCGTCCAAGCTCTACAACGTGAAGGCCTTCGACAGGTTTCCCTGTAATGCAAAACAAGGAACTTAAAACGCGGTATTCGAGAATATGCTGGTCAAATAATGTTATCTTTAACTGGCTTTCGATGTTATCTTTCAGGGAACTTCTTACATCCTCGAATTTGGCAATACAATCCAAAAGATAGGAGCTAGCTTCCTTCATTTTGCCTTCCAACACCAGTGTCATTGCGATTTCAGAAACGACATCTAATTCAACGGAAATGTTTCGAGCCTCTTGACTCATGCAAAGTGCTTTTTTGTGATATTCTCTAGCCTTTGAATAATCACCAAGAAAATGAAGCACGGTTCCAAGTATTCCGCCACAAAGAGCTCTTCCATTTTTGTCAGCAATTTCTTCAGTGATAGAAACCGCTTTTTCGAGATACTCCTTTGCCTTGGCATAGTCCCCAAGGTCGCGTGACAACTCTCCAAGGCTTAGATAACCTGACGCTTCTGTTACCCTACAACCAATTTCTTTTGCGATCTGTAATTCGGTTTTCGTAATGTTTCTGAGCCTTCTCACAGGCACGACAAAGCAATGTTTCCAGGTAACCATGACATAATGCTTCCTCATTCCGGCAGCCAATTTTTTTGGTCACTCTAAGTGCTTCTCTTAAATGTTCTTTAGCCTTGGAGTAGTCACCGAGACGTTTAAACAAAATTCCTAGAGATAAAGAGGATGTGGCCACGCTTTTCATGTCGCCCATTTCTTTTGCAATTGCAAGCGCTTTTTCGAGATAATCTTTAGCCTTTGCATATTCACCGAGGTCCTGTAAAACCGTTCCTAAGTTTCCGTAACACGAGACTTCTATTTCCCTGTTGCCAATGTCCTTTTGCCATTGCGAGGGCTTTTTCGGTACATTCTTTAGATTTTGCCAGTTTACCGAGATTATATAACACAGTTCCCAAATTACAATAACACGCGGTTTCATTTTCCTTGTCTCCAATCTCTTTTGTGATTGCAAGTGCCTTTTCAAAATATTCTTTAGCCTTGGCATTGTCGTTCAACAAACCTCCCAGGTCTCTGTAACAATGGGCTTGCGTTTTCCTGTCACCACTATCTTCTGCGATTTTAAGTCCCTTTTCTAGATGTTCTTTGGCCTTGTCATATTGACCAAGGGAAATAAACACATTTCCTAAGCCTGTGTAACATAAAGCTTCGTTTTCCCTGTAGCCGATTTCCTGGCGGATGGCAATCCCCTTCTCGTAATTTTCTTTAGCCTTGGCATATTCACCGAGAGAGGCGAATACATTTCCCAAGTTTCCATAACAGACGGCTTCTCCTCGTCTGGCCTCAACATTTTTTGAGATTGCAAGTGCCTTTAAAAGATAATCCTTAGCCTTGCCATTCTCACCCAGAGCATTTAGAGTGGCCCCTAAGTTGAGGTAGCATGATCCCTCTCCCAGAATCGATCCCGTGGCTATCATGATGCCCAGTGCCTTCTCATAGAACGTTTTTGCTTCTTTATATTTACAATGGAGCAAGTGCAATGTCCCCAGCTTTAAGTAAACCTTCCCTTCTTGATCTTTGTTCCCACTTTCGCAGGCTAGGACCAGAAGCACTCTACCATATTCCACGGCTTTTGTAAAATCATTGAGTGAAAGGCACCATTCGAAGACTTCAAATAGAAGTTCTTCGTACATTACTTTAAACAATTCGTTTCCCCCTTTAAAAGCTTTTTCTTCAAGGATAACCAAGCATTCTTTGAGTATCTCCACGGCTTTACGAATACGGCCTGAGTTAAAAAGGAAAACGGCGACAATAGGGCCAATAAGAAGCGCCTCCTCGACTTCGAACATGGCGGTATCAAAGTTCTTATGTGAAACAAGACAAAAAAAACGAAAAAGTGAACGTCAAATAAGTATTTTGAGTATAATGATGAGGTGAGAGTACTTAGTTTTAAAAAAGTGTTTTGCAATGGATCATGATATAAATAGATTCATTCGCATTACCTAAGGGATCGTAGATGGATCTTGCGATAGAATAGACAGTAAGCATTGAAATCTGAGTATTTCAAAGAGGAGTGTTGTCTAATCAGAATACAAGGAAAGGGTAGACTTGATATTTCATGACTCCTTTGGTAAGTGATGCAGGGCAAATTTGTCAAGTGAAAGGTCAATTCCTAAAGTAATTTCACTTTCACATGACAAAATGTCTCGGTATAAGGCGGAAGTTGATCTGACTTATAAGGGAGCTTAAGGCAACGATAAAGACGATGGTAGTGAAAACGTCGCTACAAGAATAAATCTGCGTCCTTTCGAACTCATCGCGTCTATTTGCCAATTTGCCAAATACTCCGGTAACAAATCCATTTATAGAACTGAAAAGGTTTCACAGTTTCTACTCACCTCAGGCCTCAACGTCTTTCACTTTGCAAACTGAGAAGAAATTGAAATCAATTTTAAATATTTAGCCGTCCTTAAATTCCAGGAAAACAGGGAACTCAAGGACGGGGGGGACACCTGTCTGTGAGTAAAATAAGGCAAAATTTTTCTTGTGCTACATCTTTTAAAACTTTTACAATTCGGCTATTTTAGAGGTGATTTAGATAAAATTTTACAGAGACATTGTGGAATGATGAAAGTTTAGGAGGGTTGCTTTTAAATACAGTTGGTAAATCCCGATGACGACGATTGTAGTGAAAACGTCGCTAAGGTTGCGTCCTTTCAAACTTTATCGCGTGTATTTGCACCCGCTGAATTCGTAAAATGTACGCGACTTCCCCTGGAGTTGAATTCTTAAGGACTTTATTCAGCTTCAACATGAGAAGTGAAAATTTGTCGTATAGACAAATGGAATTAATAGCAGTTCAGAATCGCAAAGAAATTACCTCAGTCAAAAGCAACTAAATATAGCCCGGGCACAGCAATTCGTAAGAACAGGAAGGACGTTATTACCGGCGGTCTATAGAGAGAAGAAAGAAAATAAACACTTTTAGGATATTTTAACTCGATGCCGAAATCTAGTTTCTAGTCATCACTCATGCATGGGTCAATAAAAAGACATGATTAGATAAATGCAAATGCACTTTGCCACAGAATTAACTAGCAAAAAATCACCGGTGAGTCCACAGTCCGAGTCCTCCAGTTACAAGTTATAGTTTACAGTTTGTGCTTACCACAACAGCTGTTAATTTGCAGACTGAGAGTTCGTTGAGTAATGATCCTAAAGTGATGTTGATTTATAGCGGTCGCTATAAATTGGACTAAGATATGTAATTAACTCAAAATATAACAGACTTATTGATGGTCAGTGGTCGCAATAAACTATTTTTAACCCTTCGGGAACACTGAAAACCGCAAAACATCAAAAAGGATCTTCCTGAATACGAAAAAACCGGGATAAAAATCAATGGAAAACGAAAACCGGATACTTGCAGAGGGGAATCCCCAAATCCGGCTCTATTCTACTATACCCACGTAAGGGAATCTAAGACAGTAAGTCTTGGATTCTGGATTACACGCCATCGATTCCAGGCACTGGATTCCGGATTTTTTGACAGTGAAACTTGGATTCCGGATCTCAATCATAAGTGGGATTCCGCATTCCTTGAGCTGTATTCCAGATTCCAAAGCCCAGGATTCCGGATTGCACAATTCAAACTTTCAGATTCAAGATTTCACGAGCAAAAACTTCCCGGATTGCTTTAATTACAGTTCATGGGGCGAATTCTTCTGTCCAAGAAAACTTGTGGATGTTCGCACTTACTTGAGTGAGCTCAGCTCTACAGAATCACGACAGAAGCACCACTTCAATTCAGATTACGTTACTAATACACCCACCATTCACGGACAGGTTTCTAATTCCCTTGTTAAAGCACTTACATTTTCTCGGAATTCAACCCGCGCTTAATACAGACACTCCGTTAATACGGACACTCATGTATGACTTCCTTATGATCCGTATTAACGGGGTTTAACAGTTAAGTCGAGTCAGTGATATTAAATGGAACAAAAAGTTTGGCCATACCACAAATTTCGCGAAAAATATAGTTCCGAAATAAATGAAATTGTTAAGTTCGACACGGCAAAACAATACTACGTCTGAATCCCTAATGAGCACCTTTGAAAGAAGGTCTCCAATATTCTCGTACATTACCACGATCGAGTGGCCCGGGCCTTGGCTTCAAACGTATCAAGGGAGCTAGTTATTTAAGTGGAATGGTTATGAAACCCATTAGACTCTTTAGTTGCATGTTTTTGTTTGCTTTTTTGGACCTGACAGCGCACAACGTTCAATAGCATTTCTATCATTTTGAACTTACTGACCAACATCGCATTAATTTATTCAGTCACAATTTGTGAACAAAAAACAAAGGATTGTGCACGGTTAGGAAGCTTCCAACATAAACTACAGCACCGTTGTTTTAAAGTCTGACGTTTACCGGTTCTCATAACCAGTCTTTTCCACTAGCTATATGATTTGACGATACTGATGTCCTGTTTTATTTCTTTTGTATTTTGTTCAAGTAGGTGAGGAGTATTTTTGATTTAAATAACGGACACTCCTGATCATGTATGGCTTCCTTATTATCCGTATTAACGGGGTTTGACTGTGTTAAGTTGAGTCAATGGTATTAAATAGAACTAAAAAGTTTGGCCACACCACAAATCCCGCCAAAAATATAATTCCGAAATTTATAAAGCTGTCAAGTTCGACACGGCCGGCATATTATAATACTTCGTTTGAATCGCTGCTGTGCCAGTGTCGTAGTGCATGGCAGAGCTCGTCGAACTTAATTGCTACGTCAAACCGAATTCAAAACACTGATTCAAACGCTGTGTTTCTGCCGCGCTTTTGCCGAACTAGCGGCTAGCGAGTAAGTTAAATTTACTTATTAATTAGGGAACTGTTAGAGCCGATTATTCAAACAGAGTATTTAACACACGGCCGCGTTCTGAGCCATTAGGGACTTTAAGATCCAACGACCCGACGGCGACGAGAACGTCGCTTGAAAAGTGAATTTGCTTTCTTTCAGTCTTTATAGCGATTATTCCTAACCACTTACTTTGTCAAATGTAGGCGAACCCTCCTGCAGCTGAATTTCAAGGGACCATATTCAAGCTCAGAAAAAGAAATAAAATTTCGTCGTTGCTTATTTACGTCCTCCATAAAACGCAAAATTAGGCATTTTCACGTCGTACTCGTGCAAAAACGGGAAAGAAATGTTCAAAAAAGTGTGTTGCACGTGCGAAGTTGTTGTTTGGTTAATCAAACCCTTTGTTTTTTTTTTTTTTTGACATTCTCGTTGCCGTCCGCGTCGTTGACTCTTAAAGTCCATGTGAAAAATTTCAATAAGGCATTTTGCTTTGACTAAAACAGCACTTATTTTTTTAGTTTAACCCACCAGGAAAGAAATCTGAAGGTCCAACGTTTTCTTAAACAGCACCCGATGTTATAGACTTCGCTTGAATAACCGACTAACCATCAACGTCTTTCACTTTCCAATAGGAGAAGAAATTGAAATCAATTTTTAATAAGCCTTCCCCAAATTCCAGGAAAACAGCAATTTCTTTTGGCTAACTTTGATTATACGGATGAGTAACACTGTTTGCATGAGGAGTGCTTTTACTTTGCAAAAAGAAAAACTGCAGGATTTTATCAAAATCAAACAAATGTTTAAGCGACAAAAAAAGATAACATTTACAGCACTTTTCAATATGAGAAGAAATTGAAATAAATTTTTAATTAGACTTCCTCAAATTCCGGGAAAACAGCAATTTCTTTTGGCTAAGTTTGATTATACGGATGAGTACCACTGTTTGCTTGAGAAGTGCTTTTACTTTTAAATTCAGTAAAACTGAAGGATTTTTATCAAAATCAAACAATTGTTTAAGCGACAAAAAAAGATAACATTTACAGCAAATGATGTTGTAAATAACATCTGGGCTCTATATTTGACAAAATTACTAGTAGACTCAAACACTTGAAAGTCAGTCGCGGCTTTTGGTACAACTGACTCATATTTATTAAACGCAAGTGTATAGGGATAAAGTCAGTAGCCACGCACCTCTCAGTAACCTCTTATTTTACTGGCTTTTCATGAACCATACATAGCTTGCACTGCTATTTTTTCAGGGTTAGGGTTCATTCTTTGTTTAATTTTGTCTGTTTCATGGTTTTCTCAGCCAATACTGCTAGGATTTGTTACAAGAGGTGCGAGCCGCCTCAATAAAATTCGCGGTCTGTAACGCAGGCGAGTTTACGAATCAGATACTACCCACTCATGTCGGACGTATATATTTTCAAGAACGACAACTTAAAGACTGGCTTCGAATAACAAGTCTACAGGCTCTTTTTTGCGTCACAGGTGAATAAGAGGCCGAATGACAATTTGAGACGGTGAAGTGACGGAGGGTAGAGATCTGTTTGGCTAGCACAGGACACCGAAGCAATGGCTCTTGACCGAAGTAATTACGATTTTGCCTTCATTACCCAGAAAGACACCCACACAAGAGTAGATATAGGGGCCTGCAGGTCAGCATGGATCTAAAAGCCAGTTTATTGCAAAATTACAAAAACAATTTATAATTTAATTTGTAGTTAAACTGTAATTAAGATTACAAGACCGCACTTAATTGCAAAACACTCTATGACGAAAAATACACCTCTAAAAAAAACAGGTACGACACCGCCAGATACGAAAAACAAAACCACTTTGTGGAGGAACGTATTACCCGACCTGCTGAAATCAGATGCGGTGCCGACAACTCTGAAGCAGAGGTACGCAAACCTAACGACTGCCAAATGCCTACAAAAAAAAATTCACAAAATTGATGAACAAAATAAAAGTTTGGAGCTCTAACGAATGCTGACCTAAACTGATTCAAATTTGCGACCTAAAAATTAGCCTGTGTACAGGCGTCCCCCTCCCTCAAGAAAAATCGGGAGAGGAGACCTCTCTCGATTTTTCCTGAGGGAGTGGGGACGTCTGTACACAGGCTACGTACAAATCTCGGAAAGCTACCCACAATTCCTCCTAGCCGGCCCAGTCCTCTAGTCCGTGCCGGCAGAATAGCTTTCTGTCTGTTCCATTTTACTACACTGTCAGAAATACCATTTTCTGATTAGTGCCTAATCTTCTCGGATAGTTTTTCTCTAAATTTGTCTCGTCTCTCCAATCAGTTGAATTTTCCTCTATAAATGGATGACTTATCTAGACGGAATATCAGTGTCTACTACAAATTTGGAGAAGTGATGATTCAGTCTACGTTGGACGTTTAAATGGTATAGAGTGTGAAGAAGTAAAAAAAGGATCGTTTTGAATCCGAATTATTCAACTTCAGTAGCTCGAAATAGTCATCTACTGACCGACAAACCTGGGTAAGACGTTGCCTAAGTCCTAGGCCTCATTATTGCGCGCAGTCGATGCGTTTCGGGGTCACGTGGTCCGAGAGAGTTTTTAAGACGTCACCCGGTGAAATGCATTGACCGAGAAGGCCTGGGAAGACGTCGCACAGGGACTAGGCAAGATCCGACGGTACGCTCATTGTACCCCCTTCTCTTTATCACTGCTTCCGCATTGGGATTGCTTTAGGTATTATGACGTGATGATTTTGTTCACTCGACCAGCTCTTTGTTTGTTTGTTTTTCTTCATTTGTTTTTGTTTTTTTTTTCAAGAAATAAATCTTAATATCTTGTAAATGTTTCATTAAGGAGGGTTTAATGAATTTTAAGGAAACAAAGAAAACTCAAAAGATTTGCCGGGTTTGACCAAAGAAATGCAAGCGCAGCGTGCAATAGACCTTCAGCGCATTCCAATCCAGTGAACAAACATAACGAAATAAGGTCGAGGTTAGGGTTGACAATTTTACTGTATTTTGTCCATCCAGGCTTACAGAAATACGGGAAAGGTCTATTGAATTGACTCCTAATTTTCTAGAATCAAATTGAGTATACTCAAAACAGAACGAAGGGTTTACACGAAGTTATTATTTATTCCAGCCGAAAGATCTGAAAGACACTGTACACCTTACAACCTAATATACTGTATACCCAAGTTAAACTCTGGTCGACCCTGGGGCTGACACCCAAAATGGCTCATGGATGCTCATGAACATCTTTGAAGCAAGTCTCCTACCTTCTCAAAAAAATACCACGATCGTAGCCCGAGTCTGCATGTCTCGGAATCATAGCAGCAAAGGTTAACGAAGTGATTTTGTTTCCTTTATAGTTGTTGTGTCTACCCTGTTGGAATGTATATTCACCGAGCTTGATGCGTTTGAGAAAAAACTTACGTAACAAACCGATTCAAAATCTCAGTTTTTTAATTTCTGTTATAGTAAAAGGGACCTCTACGCGGAAGGAACAGTTATTTTCAATGTTCATACGCCTTTCAATAGCACCCCAAAAAAGGTCATTAGCATATACTTCGTTTTTTACGGAGCACTGAGCTGCATGACATTGAATCTGCTAGGGCTCTGGCTCGTCCAAGGTCAACAACGTGAAGACCTTTGACACAATTATTTATACTGCAAAACAAGGCACTTGGAACGCAGTATTCAAGAACATGCTGGTCAAATAACGATATCTTTAACTGACTTTCGATGTTACCTTTAAGGGAACTTCTTACATTCTCGAACTTAGCAATATTACTAGCCAAAAGATAGTGGCTAGCTTCCTCTATTTTTCCCTCAAACACTAGTGTCATTCCGATTTCAGAAACGACACCTATTTCCATTGAAATGTCTCCAATCTCTTGACTGATGCAGCTTTCTTGTGATATTCTCTAGCCTTTGAGTAATCATCAAGAAAATGAAGCGCGGTTCCAAGCATTCTGCACGAAGCGACCACTCCATTTATGTCACCAATTTGTTCAGTTATCAAAACTGCTTGTTCGAGATACTCTTTAGCCTTGTCATAGTCTCCAAGTCCACATGTCAACTCTCCTAGGTTAGTTTAGATAACCTGACGCTATAATATTCCCGCTACCACTTTCTTTTGCATGCGATCTTGACTTAGTTTTCGTAACGTTCTTGAACCTTTTCACTGGCATACGAAGACAGATTTCCGAGTTAACCTTCTAATAACGCTACTTCATTCCTTTCGCCTATTTTTTTTGGTCATACGAAGTGCTTTCTCTAAATGCTTTTCACTCTTGGAGTAGTCACCGAGACTTTTAAGCAATATTCCTAGAGATAACGAAGATGTAGCCTCGGTTTTCTTGTAACCAGTTTCTTTTGCAATTGCAAGCGCTTTTTCGAAGTAGTCTTTAGCTTTGCATATTCACCGCGAGGGTCTGAGAAACAGTTCCTAAGTTTCCGGAACAGGAGACTTCTATTTCCCTGTTGCCAATGTCCTTTGCCGTTGCAAGGGCTTTTTCGGTACATTCTTTAGATTTTGCCAGTTCACTGAGATCATATAACACAGTTCCCAGGCCAGGCTAGATAACACGAGGCTTCGTTTATGTCGACTTGTCGCCAATATCGTTTGTGATTGCAGGCGCCTTTTTATAATATTCTTTAGCTTTGGCATTGTCATGAGACTTCAACAAATTTCCGAGGTTTTTGAAACAAAAGGCTTGACTCTTCCTGTCACCACTTTTGGAGATGTTCTTTAGCATTGTCATGTTGACCAAGAATATTACACATAGATCCTAGGTTTGCGTAACAGAGAGCTTCGTTTTCCTTGAATCCAATTTTCTGTCGAAGTGCAAGCGCTTTTTCGTAATATTTTTTAGCCTTGGCATATTCACCGAGACAGTTGAATACATTTCCCAGGCTTCCATAGCACAGGGATTCTCCTCGTCCATTGTTAAGCTTTTTAGCTATTGCAAGTGCCTTTTCGAGACATTCTTTAGCCTCGATATTCTCACTAAGGGAATTTAGAACAGCTCCTAAGTTGAGGTAGCATGATCCCTCACTTACTGTTGATCCAGTTGCTATGTTGATATTCCCTGCCTTTTCAAAGAACGATTTTGCTTCTTGATATTTACAGTTGAGATAGTGCAATTTCCCCAATTTAAAGTACAACATCCCTTCTTGATTTCTGTCCCCAGTTTCGTTATCAAAGACCAAAAGCTCTCTACCGCATTCCACAGCATTTGCAAAATCATTGACTGAAAGGTACCCTTGAAACATTTGGAGATATAGAATTTCGTACATTAATTTAACCAGTTCCGTTTCCCCTTTTAAAGCTTTGTCTTTGAGGAGAATCAAGAATTCTTTGAATATCGCTATGGATACCTTTACGAATACGACTAGAGTTAAGAAGGAAAGTAGCAACAAGATAGCCAAAGACAAGCGCCTCCTGCACTTCGACCATGACGATGTCAAAGTTCTTCTGGAAAAAGATAAACGTTCAAGCGAAAATTAAATAAATATTTATAGGATAGCTAGAGATATTTTAAGCTACTTTGTCTTAAAATAGTATTCTGCAACAGATCATTATTTTGTTGATAGATTGTTTCGACTTTCTTATACATTATATACATTGTCTTCTCCCTTTTGTTCATATCTTGAATCAGGCTTGTTAAAACCAACAAAAATCTGGGACTGTAAGTGCATTCACAGGGTCCAGAGGAGTTCCTTGTGAATAAATGAATTACTTACCTTGAAAAATGTCTATACCTGTCGCTTAGTACGATTAATTAGCCCGATGGGATCTTTATAAATCTACTGTAACCGATTTCTTCGCTTCTTATCTGACCCAGATCGACTTTTGAAAATCAATAACTGCAAGCCATATCCTCGCTGGTGCACGGCACGTCGCCCGAAGGGCGACCGAGGCACGAAGTGCCGAGTAAAAGAAAGGACAAGGGAGGAAACTTGTACCACGTGACTTCGTTCGCTGTGAACCGCATCACTCGGTGACGGAAGTGAATGAGACCGGAAACGCAAAAGCAACAGACCGCTGCTAATTCGAGAATCAAAACATCAGCTGCGGAGAGAGTTTTAAAGTTCTCAGAGATCTATGCGAAAGCAACAGAGTTTTAATAGAAGTGGAGATCTTTCAAGACTGGGCATTTGTTGTACGTTTCAACAGTCTTCGATGTCTTAAGCAGGTTTTGCTTGTGCGAAGGCTTCCCAGTAGTCGCAAAACGCACAGCCAAAGACCCAAGAAGTGATATAGTTGGACCACCGAAGAATGGCACAGTCGTGATGATATTACAGTTGCCTTGTACGTCCGCTCTACTCAGTGTCACTTTTTATTGCAAGAGTACACACGACCCGTAAATCACTATCCGTAATAATTTAACATTCTCAAACAAAACTAACAAGCTGGGCCCAGCGTGATACAGCATTGAAGAAAAACATTACATTCACGGACTAAAGAAAATCGCTTAGTTATTCAGATCCAATAGGCACTTTTGAGGAAATTGGAACCCTTGTTCAGCCGTAACAAAAAGCTTTCCGCTTCAAAAAAGGTCAAAGAAAATGCGCTTGCATCAGAGCAGGGTCGTAACGGGGTATATTTTCTCCCACCTGATCCTACATTTCGACCTTAAATTTTGATCCCTGGGGCCCGTTTCTCGAAAGTCCCGGTAACTTTTCGGGCGCGAAATCAAATATTCAAATCGAAATATAAAGAATAAGAGCGCGGGTCCTGGCTAGCAAACTACTCCATTTTGTTTCACTAACTGATAGTTTTATCATGCTAGGGATCAATTTATGTTTCTGGGCAACCGAGCCCGGTTTCTTATAACCGTACCCGTTTTATTAGATAGGACACGACATTAATAAAACGGACCCGGTATCTTTCATACCCCCAAAACTTTGTGTCCAACGAGCCCGTTATTTAGTCATCAAACCCGTACCCGGTAAACAGACCACATTAACCTACCCCTTCATCTTTTCTAGAAACTGGACCCTGCTTCAATACCGAACCCGTCATCAATTTTAAGTTCCGGACCCGCCTTATACATCCCGATGTGATGATCCATCGGGCCCGGCTTTATTTCGTTAGTTAGTCGGACCCCGGTAACTTTCGTATTTTTCATGGTCGACCCCTACAACCCGGCCCCGGAACCGGGCCCGGTTAGGATATGTATTCCTTTCTTTGGTTTTTCATTCAACCCCTCCCCTCCCGTCCACCCACCCACCCCCTTAAAAATTTCCTTTTTTTTTTTTTTTTTAAAGCTCGACTCATCAACAAAGTAAAACAAAGAAAAACAGTAACTTTTCTTCCAAGAATAAGGCTAGGCCAACCAATTTTTAAAGGCCAATTTCCCTCCGTACATAAGCCCCTCGAAATTTCGGCATTTTACGGTATTTTAATAGGAATACCATTTCACTAGCTATTGATTTCCGTTTCATTGGTTTATCAGAGATACAAAACTGAGGTAACAAGACTGATCCGTTTGTGTAGTTTGAGCGCGGCTTGGATTTTTAGAGAGATGCCGTGATTTCAAAGGAAAGTAACGGCGAATTTCGCTGCACGAATCGAAAGATGTAACAAGGCCGACTTAAGTTGTTCAGTATGACTGTGGAATTCCAAAAAAATTACGCCCTTTTCAAGCTAGTCTAATTGCGTATATTTTATACGTTTTCATTGTTTTCATTGTTAAAATGTTTTACGGAAAACAAACTTTTTCTTGCCGACCTACAAAAGATCCCCAGGGAAATATACTGAATATAAATTAAAGAGTAGCACCGCCGCTCTCACAGTAATCTAAATATTCATTATTCATCGATTACGTTGCGTACACGTCGAAGGCCTCCCTTGAGTTTACGAGTTTTTCTAACAAGAGATGAATTTAAACGAACTCATCGATTTAGAAAGAGGTCCACGGACAGAATTAATCCAATGGCTTCAAAGGCGTTATCTGCTTGCGGACCCTCTCAATTGTGCCCAGTGTAATCGAGCTATGGAACTAACAGAGAGGAACGCTAATCATGTAGATAGATTCTTTTGGTAAGTAAATGATGCAACCCATGAATTTCTATGTTCTCTGTTTCGTTTTTTAAGATCTTAAGGACCACAAAGCTGGATAATCCGTATGTGTATCCGTAAGTGTTTATTATTTTGACCCTGGTTTCACTATACACACGGACAAGAGAGAATGAGCTAGATCATTCTCTCTTGACACGGGGTATATGTTGTAGTTAATTTTTTATCCTAGGTAATTTTTGTTTTGCTTTTGTTCTTGGGTATGGTAATGTATGCCAATGAAGTTGAAACAAAGGAAAAACAAAAATTACCTGGGATAAAAAATTAACTACAACATATACATAATAAAGATTTCTTTTAAACAGTTAGAAGGAACTGTTTTGACTCCGTCTAGCAAATGATCATCCACAAAAATTCATGCTCGATCATCTTATTCATTTAAGTGCGCGCTTCAATTTACTGCCTTTGTATTATTATTATTATTATTATTATTATTATTATGAATCATGTATGGCTCACATTGTTTAGATCTGTCTCCTAAACACTCTCCTTTATTACAGTTAATTCAGCTCCAGTTCATTAGTTTTAATCAGAAAAAAGTATCACCTTATCTGTCAACTTTCTTAGCTAATGGTCACAGGTAGAATCAGATAGAATCTTAAACACTCCATTACCTTAATATGTTAAGGAGGAACCCTCGACGGCTGAAAAAAAGACAAGTTCTGCTTACTTGAATTGAAAGTACATAGTTAAACTTTAAAGAGCTAGTTATCAGCGAACAATAAATACACCGAAATAAAGGGCGAACAAAACTGAAAAAAATTACCCCTACATTTTAAGAAGGCAGTAAAATATAACACAACGGTCTTTTTATTGCCTATTCGTCAAGAAGCACACTCGCGTTTTTAGATTAACTTCCTAATGTAACATCCACGTGCAGCTTTTTGCAGAGAGTCGAATTGAAAGAATCAGTCTATAAAAAGCTCAATTTAAGCGGGCGATGAATTAAAAAGTGAACAAAGAGGAAACAAAAGATTTTAAAAAATGGCACCTTCTCTTCAAATGCCTGCGATTTACTGATATTATAAGTATCCGTCTTAGAGAGGTGTGCGTATTTTAGAGACTTGACTTATAGTAATGGCAGATAGGCTTTGATATATTCACCATCCAAGGGCAACCAAGGAGTTTCGTGAGATTCTGAGTAACTATCCTTTCTAGTGATTAAAATTACATAAGTCAAAATTTGCGATAATTGCATTAGAACAAAAGAATAATCAATGCACCAGTTCTACACCAAAAGTCCAGTTCTGAAAAGAGTAACTACGATAACATCCATGAAATTGATTACCAGAAGATTACCGCTTCGAAAATTACCACTCCACTACACTTAACAATCGAATTGAATCCAGTGATGCAACGTTTGAAGAAGTTCTTTCGATGTACATAAAAAGCGATTTTAAAGAGTGTTTAACGTAACCCAGTGTAACAGGAAGGAGAAAAATGTCTCTTTGTGTGATTTTTAGTGAAGGTCAACTATCAGCCTGTAACGTGTGTTTTTCTTTTTTGCCTTGGAGTGACAGCAGAGTGAGTAAGGGGGGAGGCTTATTTTCAAAATCGGGTATTTCTCCTCACGAAAATTCGTGAAACTTAGAGCCTGTTTACATGGAGGTGGGGGATCCCAGGTAGGTGAGGTAACTCGCTTAGGTGGGGTAACCCGCCCGTCCATATAATCTCTCATTTCAATTTGATCACGTTTACATGATAGATGGGGTGATCCGTTAAGGCGGGTAGCCTGGTCTACCAGACCGGTTTACCCTCTCAGCCGGATTCGTGGTAAATCAAATTCGCACAAAATTCAATGTGTCGGTGGCTTTGCATCTTTATTAAAGTTAACAATAGAAAGCCATTGCACTGAAGGTTGTAGCAGCAGCAACAAGTGAGTGTAGAAGTGAATTAATCGCCAAAACATGTGGTTTGCCAGCATTTTTTCTTGTTTACTTGCTTAGTGACCATTTGAGAAAGTGCACCCCGGGATGGCGGGGTTGTAAGAGTGCATGTAAAGGAGGGTTATTATTTTCCCCCACAGGCCCTTCGAGGGATAATTGTTTATTAGGAGTAAGTATACCTACTCGAGCGATTCCCTTATCACACCAGATTGTTTTTTTAACAATATAAATGATATAGCAAACAGTTTTAGTGGTACGAAAAGTATGTTTCGTCTTTTCCGAGGAGCGATGTTGACCTCGACTACATATTGTTCAAGCCACTTGTGGGGCAAGTCACGTTAAAATAAGATTCTATCTGATTGTATCTGTGATCATTAGCTATTAACTGGAGCTGAAATAACTGCAGTAAAGGCGGCGACTGCTTAAGCGAAGTGGCAGGAAATTCGCCCGAGAGAGTGTTTAGGAGACAGATCTAAACAATGTGGGCCATTCATGATTCAAAATTATAATAACAATACTAAGGCAGTAAATTGAAGCGCGCACTTAAAAATAATAATAATAATTAGGAAATTTTTAAGGGGGTGGGTGGGTGGACGGGAGGGGAGGGGTTGAATGAAAAACCAAAGAAAGGAATACATATCCTAACCGGGCCCGGTTCCGGGGCCGGGTTGTAGGGGTCGACCATGAAAAATACGAAAGTTACCGGGGTCCGACTAACTAACGAAATAAAGCCGGGCCCGATGGATCATCACATCGGGATGTATAAGGCGGGTCCGGAACTTAAAATTGATGACGGGTTCGGTATTGAAGCAGGGTCCAGTTTCTAGAAAAGATGAAGGGGTAGGTTAATGTGGTCTGTTTACCGGGTACGGGTTTGATGACTAAATAACGGGCTCGTTGGACACAAAGTTTTGGGGGTATGAAAGATACCGGGTCCGTTTTATTAATGTCGTGTCCTATCTAATAAAACGGGTACGGTTATAAGAAACCGGGCTCGGTTGCCCAGAAACATAAATTGATCCCATGCTAGATACAAAACTATTGAAACCTCGATCTTTAATGTAAACGGAGACAGCTAACCGGGCCCGTTAATTATTGGGACTTTCGAGAAACGGGCCCCTGATCTTGATCCCTGACCCCATGAAAATTTCTGATCCCTGCATTCAATCTGGGTTGGATTAGCTGCATATCATATAAAAACTACAGAAAACTAGACACCTCTAGTCGTGCATCACCATCTAACCACATGTATCCTTGTAGACGCCTAAGAATGTCTGCGGGTGAGGCTTTGTAGACTACTCATACTAGTGTGCGTAGCTTCAGGGGTGTAGCTTGAGATCTTGAAGGTGTACGATGCGGTGATGAAGATTTGCAGCACCGAAGGTGGCCCAGCCTAGGGGAGTCAGGGGGCATGCTACCCCGGAAAATGTTCAAATTTAGGGTCTCGGAAATGCTATTTCCAGCATTTTTTTGCAGTGATTTGATACGTAGGAAAATGCAGTTAGTTAGTTATTGTTTACTTTACCTAGCTATCTCTAGAGTTGTCGGTAAGGTACATTCTTCACGAAAAAAGGCGAGTGACACCCTCAGAATTGTGGAATAATAAAAGGATAACTGAGCAATCACTAACACAAAGTCACCAATATAGTAAGAACGAGGTATCAGTCATCTCCATTTTCAAGCGATAAAAATGCTTTTTCAGGAAACAATTTTTACACCAATGTATTTTCTTATCTTAGCTGTACGGGCGCATGTGCGTATATAGACGCTAAGCTCCTCAGAAGCTCCTGCTCCAGCAAAATGAGATCTCTTTGGGCTAAGATTGGCTTGATCAGCGATCAAAGTAGCTACAGAATTCTACAAGACCATGATGATAAGAGAATCCCCATCACAACAGGCGTATGAGCAACAACGGCTTACAATGCTAGTATAAAATTGAAAAGGTGTAGCGACAAGAAATTTAAAAGGAATATGGCTTCAGAATTTTGCATCAATTTATTTCCAGATTTATGCGAATTTTGTTTCCTGGATTTTGGACGATTCGGCTAGATCGGATTGCATACAGTTTAGTACCGGATCCAAATGTTACAGCAAAAATATAACTGAATTTTAAAACGTTGGCAGGTCCCTCCAATTAAGGCCCATTTCAGAATTTTGTGGTCTTGGTTGTTATATTCGAGAAAGGAACCGGGTCCCTGATCCCCTTACAGTACTACTAAACCCGATCTCACAGCTTGTGATCCCAGATCCCGGCGCTGTGATCCCTGATTCCATATACCTTGTTAAGACCCTGATCTAAGGGCAAATCCTGCCGACCAGAAACAATAACCAAAGTAAATCGATATGTGTCATGACCTCTCAGTGTGAAACATGCGGCTAAAATCCCCGCTAAAATCACATTTACTGTAGAACCTTCCCGAGCATAATCTACCCAGCAGAGGAAAAAAACGTTATTGGAACGAGCAGCATTTTTGGCATGAGACAAAGGTCCTGTAGGCTTCCCTTTTATTGCTCCGTTCTTGAGCACGTTTACTTTACTACGTCATTTCCGTCACCATCCGTTGCGGTGCACAGCGAACGAAAGCGCTATCTCGAAGCCGTTAATTTTCGGTCGTCGAAAATGAATTTGAACGCTTTTTTATGCCGTTTTCCTACAGTATTTGGCAAATACATAAGAATTCTAGATCAGGTTAGTAAAATCAGGCGATTTCATTCAATTCCATTTGAGTTTCAGGGATTCGAAAATCGGCCCCAAATTTGTTTCCTCCCTTTCCGTATTTTATACTGTAAGCCGATCTTCCGAGCCCTCTGTCTCTTGGTTTGCGGTCTATAGAATGTGTAACGAAACGGTAACGCGATCAAAATAACCCATTTTTTCAGAGGTTTTCGACGGGTTTTGATGTTCTAACGACAAACACATCTCCTCTGGACCCTGTGGTGCATTCGAATGTTCTAACCCGAATCGCCACAGAAAGGCTAAATTTGATATTTCTAAACTATCCTGCATCCGACTCGTTTCAAATTAAAGTGATGCAGAGCAAATTTGCCAAGTTTCCCGCCCAGTAGTAAAGAGAATTCATGTGAAAAAATGTAGCGGTACGAGTGTGAGATACATTTTCATGCATTACGTTACCTACATTAAAAGTATTAAATGTCTATGGTACTATTAATGTATTCGACGACATTAAAGACATCAAAAGTAAAAGTTAAAGTCGAAACGTGACGAACTAACCCTAATGCTTAATCAGTACTTTATTACAAATGTTAATTTTGTTACACTCACATACTTAAAGAAATTTTAGAATCTTTTTTAGTCTTATCTGAACCATGATTGGGAATTTAACATTCACATGCAGAGATGGCTTAGTTGAACATGGCCGATCAACTTTTGACGATTTATTATCGTTTGAATTTATCCCAAGAGTTGCGATAAGGAAATAATATTCTAATAACGGC
>CALNXI010002151.1:66329-77044 GCA_942486025.1 Porites evermanni
AATGGTTAGGATGACGTTAACATAGAAAATCCCGAAGGGAACGCTTAGGTAGATTTTGTGACATTTGTGTATTGTACAGTCATTCTTCGATACTCTTTTGCGTTACGCAGTGACATCCTGTGGAGCAGTTGTTTTGAGAGTTATGGACCAAAAGATCGTCGTTAAGCGCAGATGAGGTTATAAGGTGCGTTTAACTGTGTATATATAAACACTTGGAGAGTTTGCCAGACACGAGTTCACAAATCTTTGATTTATATTGGAAACCTTGCCACTCTTTCTCTCTCTTCGACCGGAATAAGACTCAGCCCCAAGCAAGGAAGACGAGTGAAGAACGGCTAGCTTCTCACTAGCAGAACGATGGACAATTACAGAAATTCGCCGACAATCAAATTCTGTGCTGACTTATTCCCTGCTCACAGACGTCCTTCCGTTATAAAAACCTGAATGCGCGAGCGTGAGTCGATCAAACGTCCTTTTAATTTCTAAGGCTTACTTTCCGGCAAATAAAATGAACTGAATGCAAAACGTGAGAGAGAAATAGCGAAAAATTCAACTTCTAATTAAATCTTTTCTTATGGTTTAGAATAACCTATTCTCGAAACTGAGAATGTTTGATCAAAGCTGTGTAAATCGAGCTGAAACTGTGCATGGAACCTTGCGTTTCCTGTATTTATCTCACCTATTGTATGGAATATGTGTGAAAATCTTCATTGTGAATCGGCATATTTCAAAGAGCTACACACTGGCTACACAACGAGCAAGAACACTATTGACCGACAATATACAGAACGGGGGCAGCTGTAGTATCAACTATTACTAGTAATAAGTTTATTTTAGTGTCAATGTATTTAGCTTAACAGTTAGCTAATTGGGGAAACTTTCCTATATACTGGCACTGATCTATGATTTTTAAATTAATGATCTTACATTTTGTTAGGACCGACCAGATTTTGCTAAGTAGCTGGACTACTATCGGCTTCGAAAGAACGAGTGATTCCGCCTCGCGCTTTCGCCGCTCGTTCGCGCTTCTCTTTATTCACTGTTTATTGCCTCTCCTCAATAAACCGACAACTAAGGGAGGTCCTGAAAAAGTCACTTAGTGGAAATAAAACTACAGAACTACATATACTTCAAAATAATGAAAAATATTTAATTTGCATGATAAGTGTTAACTTTCATGCTTACATAGAACTAAAGAATTAACGATCTTCCTGAGTCAGTTTACTTTCATGAAGGATTAGAGCAGGTAAAAACTAATATCCTAATATTTATACAAATTTTCAATTCGAAAAGGTTTTAAGTTTTGTGATACAATGCCCTTGAAAAACTTTTGCTTAACGGGGGCGTTTACATGGCGGCCGAAAGAGCTGTCATGTAGAGCGGATTTTGCTATCTGAACAGTCATTGTATTAGAAAAAGTATAATATATTGTTTATGAGTTCTTCGAGAAATGAATTCATGCTTTCGTGACAAAACTCAGAAACCTTAGATGTTCTTGCCAGTTTCCGGCCGCTATGATGGTGCCCATCCGGATGGACACCACCATGGCGTCTTCATACAAAGCTCTTTAAAGTTGGGTGAACCATTTCTCCGAAGATTTGGCATATAGAAAAAAGAACTGAACTTAATCTTGGAGAGAATACATATTTAACTAGCCTTTAATTCCCTTCATCCTGGACATTATCTGTTGAACGCTTTTGATTTTTCTTCTCGATGGCGTGACAGTGAAAATCAGCAATACATAAGGCAAGCGGTTTTAGGGGCGGACATGTTACCTCGAGTCAAAAGCTACAGGCATAGTATGATTTGAATATTGGAAGACATTTTAAAATTTGTTATGGGAAAGTTGCTTAAGACCATTGTCATTACAAGCTGAACAAACTTGGAACGGTTTATGTGGCATGTACACAAATCTGATTTAGCCCCACCTAGCCACTGTTTTTGAAGAGAATGTCGGTACATTGCGGGGTTGCTGTTGAAACACCTTGTTTATTGGGGCAAATCACAAATATATAATGTTCCTATTCCTAACATATGAGAGGATTAAACCTAACGCCGCGCTAAAAATTTGATGAAAAAAAAATAGAAAAAACTGATTTAGGGCTCCATTAAAAAGTATCAAATTAAGACACTTCCGGAAGCAAGTTGCAAATTATGATCTCATATTTCGAATGTACAGAAAAAAATTACTTATCAACCTCTTACATCATTTTTTCACGAAAAAGGGGGAAATGCTAGTTTTTCTAATCATTTTAGGCTTTCGTGCCACGTTACACCATAACCATAAATTCCCAACTTTCTTTCACTTAAAGGAGCTGTGTCACGAAATTCAGCCAGATTAGGAAATTAAAAAATGCCGTTTAAATTAACAGAAACATAAAAATAACCGCTTAAAACTTTAAAGGAAGGTTAAAATAACATAACACAAACAACAGATGCCACGGATGGGCAAAACTGAAGAAGATTGAAACGGATTGAAATTAGGGTTTTTGAAAACTGTTCAGCCTAACAGTTTTTCAAAGTTTGCCCCTGCTGCTTGCAACTTCAAAAAGAATACTCAGGAGACATATTTGTTTGTCTCGGATCTCTAATTTTGCCATTTACATGTTATTCTTTGCTTACTTTAAGTTCCATAGCGATTGAGGGCGAGTAATTGGCAAAATTAAACAAAGTGAACTGGACTGCTGTGACACAGCCCCTTTAAAGCACCGTGACTCCAGCTGCAAATAAAGGGCCTCTCATTGTTATGTCACTCTTGACCGCGGCAGTATTAACTCATTCGGTAGAGCGCTGGCCTGCAGAGTGGGAGGTTGCATATTGATTCAAGGTCTTAAAACACGGCTAGACTTCGAGGATCAGTCCCGTTCCCTGTTGGAAACTTAAAAAATAGTGTCCTCAATTTGCACTTGTGTGGTAAACACATTTTCACTTATTTTAAAATTACGTCTATGTTTTTAGTGTATGGATTTTGCGAACGACAGTCGAACCCCCAGTAACAGACACCTCACCGAAGCCGAGAGCCTTCTTAGAGAGTATATCAGACTACAGTCCACTAAATGGGTGGCGAAGGAGATGCCTAGTCTACTGATTACACACCCTACTCTTTCTCGTGCTTTTAAAATCCAAGATGGTGTCTCTGACAATGATACGAAGCTCTCACTCTCCATAAAAAAAATTCCTTACACTACAGGCTATGAACAAAATTGCAATTACTACTTTTAACTGGTAGAAATAGATTGATTTCTCTTACGACTTTTCCCCTGCACAAGCAATTTTTTGCCTTTTATTTCCAAATTCAAACGAGACGTTATCTCCAATCAACATAAATGGCGCCCACTGCTCCACCTCAGAGAAGCCGTTTTCTCTCATCCACTTCATGGCCTGGTGAAGAGATTCACTGGCACTTTCACCACGAACAAGGTGCTCGTAAAAACGACTCATAAACTGCTTCGTTGCTTCGTCCTCTATGGCCCACAATGCCACCAACACTGAGCGTGCACCGGATCCTAAAAAGGCTCGTGCAATTCCAACCACTCCCTCCGCTCGAATTTCCCCATTTGCACTGTGACAGCAGCTAAGCACCACCAGTTTGGCTCTTAATCGAACTTGTGAGATGTCAGCCATTGTCAATAAATAGTCTTTTTCTTCTGGCGTCGTTTTAGTGGTACGTGCAGGGGCAAGAACAATTTCTCCTCTTTCAGCATTTCCATGAGCAGCAAAATGTATGAGGCTGACGGAGTTAATGCTTTCAAGAACAGCCTGCTTGGTCGCTTGCTTTCCTAGCAAAGGATAAACGCCGATCAGTTGGCCTATCATCTCTGCTTCCTCTCTTGCAAAATGCAAGGGTGGTTTGAGTGTAAGACACCCGTTGTAAAGCACCTCACCAACTTGAGGGTCCCCCACTATGAGTGCACCAGTCTGACTGTGATAGTGTGATGGGCTGTCATGAATCAGCTTGAGAGTCGTCAAAGACGGAACAATGCGGATTCTGCAAGACTCCGATAAAAACTTTCCCCTTTCGTCCTCTAATGCTGCAAATGGAACTTTGAACAATAAGCGATCAGGAACAATGATGATTTCAGACTCTTTAAGCAACTCTGCCACAGGAGCTACGATTATTTTGTAACAATCGGCAAGAGTAAGTTCAAGTACTTGGCTTACGTCTTCATCCTCCTCTATAAGGCGCCAACTACCACAGCCTTTTTCTTGGGTTGGTTTAGTACCTTTTGTACGGTTATCTTTTGAAGGAACCCAGCATCGATCTTCGCACTGATCTGGAGGTAATGTATGCACCCGCCGGAAGATTTTGCTTCCCAGAACTTCATCCACCTCTCTTTTTGCTTCTCCCATGAAGAAATCATTTACATCTACGTATTGGAAGTGTGTGGGTGTGTCAGCTTTGAGGATCCAAAAATGGATTTCATTCTTAAAATAGGAAATGTATAGACAGGTGCAATTTCTTTCATTCTTCATGATGGCACCAATGCCCACCCAAGTCTCTGGATTGTCTGAAATTTGTTTTTGGACTGAGTACTGTGAGGACATCAAGTCTGCCAGGGCTCTGGCTCGTCCAAGCTCCGTCACACAAAGGGCTTGCTCAGGATTTTTAGTTCTACAAAACAGATAGCTTAGTATCTGGTAAATAATAACGTGCTTCTCAAGTAACGATATCTTTAAGTGGTCATTATCCGTCAAGAACATTCCCATTTTCTGAAAAGCATCTATGCTGGCCAGTAGGTAGGATTCAGCTTCAAGTACCTTTCCTTCTAACAGCATGAGCGTTGCAAGGTTTTGTTGGGTAGCAAACTCGTTTTTAATGTCGCCAATGTTTTTACTTATTTCCAGTGCTTTTTCATGATATTCTTTTGCCCTAGCGTACTCTCCGAGAGAATGACACACAATTCCAAGGTTTCCGTAACTTTCTGCTTCTCCCCGTTTGTCACATATTTCTTTGGTGATTACAAGTGATTTTTCATGATATTCTTCAGCCTTGGCATGTTCACCGAGAGTGTAAAACACCACTCCTAGGCATCGCAAACACGAGGCTTCTTCTTTCCTGTTGCCAATTTCTTTAGTTATTGCAAGAGCGTTTTCGTGATAATCTTTCGCCTTGACACATTTTCCCATGGAGTGGAATAAAGTACCGAGATTTTGATAACATGCACCTTTGAGTTCCCTGTCACCTATCGTTTCTGTGACTTTTAATGATTCTTCAAGATATGTTTTAGATTGGGAATATTCACCGAGAGACTCCAACAGAGCTCCTAAAACCCCATAACATTGGGCTTTTCTCCTCTTGTCTCCAATTGCTCTAGCGATTGCAATCGCTTTTTCAAGACATTCTTTACTTTTAGCAAATTTACCGAAAGAATAATACACAGTTCCTAGGCCGAACTGACATAAGGCCTCGCTTTCTTTGTCACCTATGTCTTTACTAATTGCAAGTGCTTTTTCGTGATAATCTCTGGCTCTAACATAATCACCCCAAGACTCGAACACTTTTCCTAGCTCTGCATACAGCATGGCTTCTTTGTTCGTGTCGCCAGTTTCTTTCGCGATCGCAAGTGCTTGCTCGTGATATTCAATAGCCTTGGCAAACTCGCCGACAGGCTGCAATACAGTTCCAAGATTTCTGTAACACCAGATTTCATTCTCCCTGTGGCCAATCTCCTTTGCGATCTCAAGTGCTTTTTCATAATATATTTTAGCCTTGGCATATTGACAAACAGAACGACAAAAATTTCCTAAGTTGACGTTACACGAGGATTCATTTCTTCTATCGCCAGTCTCTTTTGTGATAGCAAGTGCTTTCTCGTAATATTCTTTAGCCTTTACAAATTCCCCCATGGCCTCCAAAACCATTCCCAGGTTGGTGTAGTCCACCGGCTCACTTTCCTTATTGCCCAATTCTTTTGTGATTGCAAGTGCCGTTTCGTGACATTCCTTTGCCTTGGCATATTCAAAGGTGGAGACAAACACCCGTCCAAGTTTTCCGTGATACAAGGCCCCATTTTTCTTGTCACCGATTTCCACTGTAATCGCGATTGCTGTTTTAAGATGTTCTTTAGCTTTGGAATAATCACCAACAGAATGAAACAAAGTTCCTAAGTTCGCGAGGCAAGAGGCCTCATTTTCCCTATCACCGAGTTCTTTTGCAATCTCAATTGCGTTTAGAAGGTGTTCTTTAGCTGTTGTATATTTACCAAGAGACTGAAACACAGTTCCCAGATTGATATAGCACAAGCCTTCATTCTTCCTGTCACCTATTTCTTTTGCAATTGCCAGTGCTTTTTCCTGGTATTTTTCAGCAATTGCGTATTCACCAAGTAAGTGAACCAATTTTCCGAGCAATAAGTAAAGCCAAGATTCTTCGCTCCGGTCGCCGATTTCTATAGCTATGGCAAGTGCTTTTCCCAAATGCTCTTTCGCCTCGGAATACTTCCCCATTGACCAATGCAAAGTCCCCATATTTCCGTAACAACTAAGTTCCAACGCCTTTTCACCAGTATCTACCATAAAGCTGAGCGCTTTGGAGTAAAGCTCTTTTGCTTCTTGGTATATGCCTTTGTAATGATGCAATTTGGCCAGTGTAAAGGTAACACTTCCTTCTACATCTCTGTTACCACGCCTTCGGGCCGAGACCAGAACTTCTCTTCCATATTCTATCGCACGCGAGTAATCATTTATCAGAAAGTACCCTTGAAACAGTCCGTAATGTATCCGCTCTTTGATTTCAGCTTTAGCCAATCCAGTTTCATTTTTGAGAGCTTTGTGGTTGAGAAGGATCAAACATTCCCTGAATAACTCCACGGCTGTCAGCACATGAGTGGAATTGAGGAGGAACCTAGCGACCAGAAAGCCAATAAGAAGAGCTTCTAAAACGTCGACCGCGTTGTCCATGACAGTGTTTTTCTTAAGTGTGACTGAATTAAAACAACAGCAAAATAAAATGAAACGAAAATTAAAATGAATTGAAATTCGGTTTGTTAGTTACTAAGTAATGCACTTTTTTACCCATCGGTAATTATGTACACGCCTGACAAAGCATTTTATAGGCCTTATCATTCTTACTAATAAGTAAACATAGTTATTTATTGGCGGAGCAGGCAAAAAGAAGTATAGTTCAGTGAAAAAGCTACAAGTACACCGATTTAGGTGGTGTTTTTAGCTGAGCACCATAGGTAAGAAAATTTGGTTATCTATGCATCAAAGAATATTGGTTCTAACAAAATGGACCGTACGTACCTACGTCCACCCATTCACGTAATCTGGGGTGAAATTTTGCATTTCAAGCACCCCGAGCGTTTTGTATGTATGTATGTATGCATGTATCAACTTTATTTAGAGCTGTTTCGGATAACACGCGACCTGCGATGTCAAAAACGTCTTTGGATTTTGGGCTTTTCTGTGACGTCAATCAAAATCTTAGTTGCCTTTACATCTAAGCTGACCTCTTAGGAAACAAAAGGTAATGGTTTGTGATTTGTGACTAGTGGATTTCGATCCGCTTTGTGTGTTTCTGTGTTTCAAGGTTCGTTGCATTTGAAGAGGCGTGTTTTTGAAAAGCGCAGTAAGTTTTACCTTGGCTCTTATTTTTTTTTGTCTTCTTTATACTGAAACATTGACAACTTTAGATTCCCAAGGTGGAATTGTTCCTATAGTTAGTTTTCACATGACGTCACTAAAATTCAAACTACAAAACTATCTATCCTACTGATATTTTACTTTCATGATGTATTAGAGCAGCTGAAAACTAATTTTCATACAAATTTTCGCTTCAAAAGGGTTCTTGGTTTTGTGATAGAGTACGCTTGAATTTCTAAGCTTTTGCGTGACGTGGTATTTACATGAAGGCCGAGAGAGCTGTCACGTAGGTTAAAAAAGTGACGTATTTCGGGAAATTTTGCTATCTAAACAGTTCATGGATTAGAAAGAGTATTACTTTAATGTTTATGAGTTCCTCAAGGAATAAATTCACGCTTTTGTACCAAAACTCGGTAACAGATGTTTTTGTTGGTTTCCGTCCGCCATGTTGGTGCCCATCCAGGTGGGCACCAGCATGGCGTTTCCATACAAATCTCTATAAACTTGGGTAAGACATTTCTTCGAATATCTCGTAAACGGAATATTCTTCTGACCTGAATCTTGGCGAGGAACTTGTAAATATTTACCTTATTTCACATCCCAGATTTCTGACATTATCTATTGATACGGTTTTGATTTTTATTTTGATCTATTTTGAATGGCGTGACACTGAAAGCCAGCAATAGAGCTTCCAAATCCAGAAGAAACACATGTATGGGAGGGTGAAAACGAATCGGTACGTTCCTGCCAACGTTAACTTTTGCAGCTTCTGCTCGTTTTTAATATTGCCGCCTTTATTTGACAAACACAGTGGATGCTACGGTAGCGGACTGATTGACGTCGCAGAAATTTTCCCAAAATCCTGAAACGTTTTTGACAACTCAGGTCACGTGCTATCCGAAATAGCTGTAAAGAGGGTAACGCTAAAAGGTAAACTGACAAACCTGCTGCTGTCATTATGCAACAGTTAACAATTACGGTACAATTAAAAATAAACATGGAATAAACTGAAATTACAATTAAAAATACAAAAAAATACAATTTAAAAATTTGTAAATAGAAAGTTATATCAATTAACAAAAAAATGACAACAAAGAAAATTAAGAAGATGCTTAAAAGTCAATTAAGGCCCTTTTAAAACTATGTACACGTTCAATCTTTTTAAAGAATTTGGTATTGATTGCATAATTTTGCTGCCCTCACGTTAAATGTACGCCCCTCTTCGGTTTCACGTTTAAAGCAAGGGCAGACTAAGTTCAAGGAGCTATTTCGGCTATTCCGATCATTAATGTCCGAATTTAAAACGAGAAGTCGATCTTTCATGTGGTATCTTGGGTTATGTCCATTGACACGCTTGTAATTTTGAATACAAATGTTTACTTTCATCTAGAGGTGAAGTGGAAGCCAGTTTAATTTCATAAATAGTTCAACACTGTTCGCCAGCGTGTCGGCGTCAAGGATAACGCGTGCACTTCGCTTATGGAGACGGAAAACCCTCTGCAAATTCCCAGTGGAGCATGCGGACCATACAGTGGAGGTATACAGTATTGTTTGCTTAATCATGACGTTGTAGTACGCTTTCCTCTGTTCCAGAGGAAGAAATCTCTTAATCCTTCTCAGCACGGCAATTCGCTGACAGAGCTTATTACAGAGTTCCTCGATATGGTCATCAAAAGAGAGTTTGTGATCAATTGTGACACCTAAGAGTTTTTGTGAGCTAGTGTACTAAAAGTGGGAAGGTGGTAAGTTAAACGCTCATAATTGCAAATAAAACTCCGAAGAAACGGCAACGCTACCTTCATCAGGGAAAATATGTGAGTTTTTGTGAGCTCACTTGTTGAAGTTCGGTGGCATTTTATTTAACTTGCAACTGCTGGTTATTCGTTCTTTTCTCGACCATTTACATTCCCTGCTTTGGTCTTCGTTTCACTGAGAGTCATTTTGTTGTTATCTGACCATTTCTGCAATCTATCAAGCCGTATCTTTGCCGTTTCAGTAGAAAAACTTCTTCTAAAGCCAGACTGGAAATCGTAAAGTAAAGCGTTGTCCCTCATGCTTCTCTTCTCTGACATAATTGGTAATAGAGATATCGGCCTGTAATTACTTTTGGTGGTAAATTGCATGGCCACCCGGACTTTTAGAGAGAAAAAAAAAACAACAACAACAAAGCCGAGTCTTCCTCTCGACTAAATTTTAATGTCTACATTAACGTGGATAACAGAGAAAGAGCTAGTCAAGGGAAGGAAGTAAAAAACAACGGAGACCAATTTCGTTGGAAGAAAAGCATGAAAGGCTCTCTTAACATCAACAGAATGTCAACGAATGCCGTATTGGGTTGTATAAACCGATTTAACAAACAGATCATCATTCTGATTGACGTGTATAATAGGAATGGTGGAAGATTCTGGAATTAAAACTATCGACAAAACAAGAAGGGACCAATTTATGGTACCACTGATAAATAACAGAGAGAATTTCAAGATGAATTATTTCAGAAAATAGGCCATTTAACAGTTGTGTAATCAGTGTCCTGGCCTTTGAATAGAAGCGAGGCTAGCGGTGACCTTGTTTTGTTACAAACCTTGTTGTTTTTCATATGTAAATGATCATGTTCACGGGCTTGTTGGCATGAGAATACCACGATTTGCACATGAAATTAGGGAAGGTTTGAAACAAAACAAGGTCACCGCCAGCCTCGCTTCTATTCAAAGGCTAGGGCACTGAGCACACAACTGTAAAATGGCCTATTGTACGAGTCTGAGATACTTGAAGCAGTGAGAGTTTCGCTTTTAGCCCTGGCTAATTGAAAGAGCTACAAGGACACCGATTCAGATGGTTTTATTATTGGGATGGATAACTCGATAGGTGACTCGAAATGACATTATCTGTAGTAAATAGCATTAGAGGGACACAGGTGATATTTAGGGTTTTGCAGTCCAGGGTGTCTGCGAGGTTAAGATAATATCGCCCCCCCCCCCCCCCCCCCCACCCCAACCTTTTCAACAAAACTACGCACAAAAACCAAAAACAATTTCCATTCGCAGCTTCACACATAAGAAAATACGCGGGCTGTGGTGTCTTTCTCTGCGGGAACACAACAACAACAAACGTATCATTTACACACAACCACA
>CALNXI010002152.1:12031-44721 GCA_942486025.1 Porites evermanni
CTTCGGGCGAAGCCTTCCGGGCTATGAAAAGTGCATCATGAAATCATGGACAGGAGATGAGTAGACCTTCGGACATGGACGGTGATTCAAGACTGACGCAAAAATAGATGATACAATAAAGAGTCCAAAGAAACGCTAAGACTTATACGGGATAACTCAAAATGAAGTGAATGAAGATTAAATGAAGACTGAATAAAGTAACGGCAATTGGTCACCTTCACCACACCCTATCACTCCGATCCGCCCCCCCAAAAACCGACAAGACCAAAAAAGCTAAATTTAACTAAAAGTAGTGACTGAAGAAGAAATAGGACTGTAGTAGGTAACTGATAAGCCGGTTTGTTTGTTTGTCTATTTTTTTTATCTATTTGGTAATTCATCACGTTGTGGACAAGGCAGCTACTAGTGCCAGTCCCTCCTGAGTGCTGAATTTTCAAGATGGCGTCGGTTTGTTATTTTCTAGTTTCATCCTATCGTTCAGCACTTTTTACCCTTTGAACATGTAACCTAGGCAGTATTTCGAGCTTTTTGATATTTCCTCTAGCTGCTGAACATACTTTACAGCGAAATATGGAAGAAAATTCACGAAGAGGACTTAAAACAAACACGAAGGGATCGGCCTGTTTGAAAGAAAAAGCTTGGAAACTATGACAAATGTGAGTTTTCTAATTTCTTCCTGTTTCAATGGCCCAAAATGATTATTAGTGTTTTGGTTACATGGATGATAGTAGACTGCAATTTGGCTGTCAGAGTTGTTCTGTCGTTTTAGTTGTGCGCTGTAGATCAATTCAAAAATGCCCGATTTTTTGCTCGTTTGCAGACACTGAGTTTAGGTCAGATGAAATAAGAAAATTTTAGTCTTGTCCGTGGCTGCTTAAAAATTCTTATGGTTTTAGAAAGTAGTTCTATGATGTGTTGTATCGCATACAAAAAATAAACTTCGCTCGTTAAATTTTGAGGGTTCTGTGAGTCTCAGAAAATGGTGAAAATTTGCTTATAAAAATGGCGTCCGAGGGGGTCGAATAAAGTGATGCTTGTATCTCTAATACAAGAGCAGTGAAGAACCTATGTTTATTATATTTGTCCATTACTCCACCTAACCTATCTATGATGTTAGTATGAACTTATTCTGTTGACCCCCTTCCGTTGACATTTTTAACATTTTGCCCGGTTTTCTCTGACAACCACTCTTAAAAGGTGTACATTGCTATGACTGGAAAACACTTGTAGAGAAGGGGTAGCTTGACACTCTGAAAGTCCCCGAGTTGGACAAATACATTGAGCATAATAAACTTAGCAAGAACAGAAAGAAAATCGACAAAATCAAGTGAATCACAGTACACTATTATAAAACTTCAAAGGAATCTACATTTCCTTCAAGCGTCAGTGTTGGTGAGGACAGTGATGAGAGTGACAGTGACAATGACCTTGTTTTGTGTGATGAAAGTGAAAGCGAAAGTGAATCAGATGATGACAGCCATACTGCAACAATACAAGAAGGCACATCAACAAGAAGTGGCCGCAGAGTAGCACACTGGTCCACAAGATATGCTGATTTCGTTCAGTGAACAGGATCTCCTTATAGAGGTATAGATTGAAGGGGGTTGGGGGTGGGTCACCTCTTATATAAAGTTATATGGGGGTGGGTCAAGAATTAACTAATGGGCTTAAAGGGGTGGGTCACGTTTTTTCTTTGATGCTAAAACAAAAAAAATCCCCCCCACCCCCCCACAAACTACCGAAAAGTATTTTTTATTGTCTGATCCGTTTATTTAGGAAAGTAGCAATACATGACAAATTGTAACGGCAAAGTACACAGTAGGAACTGAATATTACATTTGTCGAATACAACTGTTTGAATTAAGTTATAAACGAGTAATTTTGCGATGTAAAATGATACTGTATCAAAATACTGCGGAACTAATCCCTCAGAATAGTTCCGAGCTCCAGCCGGACATCTGTGGGCTCATTGAAATATTCTGAATGGCTCGGGCTACTAGAGCGCCGCTGTTTTTATTTTCCCAGTGAATACACTACTGCTTTTTCCATTCTTTGATTTTGTTTAAATGTCATTGTTAAGTTTGAAACTTCTGTTTAACCGACTGCACTCCTTAACTTGGATATTGAGCATCAAAATGCGGACCTTTGGGGCTTGTTGGAGGGGGGGGGGCGAAGGCACCCCGTGCACCCCCCTGGTTACGGGCCTGTGATCACCTTTAAAAAAAACTAACATCTGACAATGCCAAGCGAATAACATTCCTAATATGGCAATAAGTAAATTCGCGAGCTAAGCATGAATTCAAGTACAAGTAAGAACAAAAGATCAAAACAGGGAAACAGTACGTGAACAAAAAAAAGACTTAATGAAACAAAAACTAAACTGAAAAGTTAAGATAGATCCGTCTTAAAAACAACTTTCAAAATACTTCACAACAGTAGCTTGAGTGTCTTTTAGAACTTTCGATTGGTTCGATTGAGTCAAAGACTTTTAAAGTTATGACGGTATCCAAATATCGCTGTTTTACCAAAGGGGACCATGGATTGTAATAACAAAACAGCAAACAATAAAGACTCGAGTATTCCCGTTATTTCGAACGGACAAGCCGGTCTCCTTCGAGGGATTTATTGAACAGAAAATTGTTACAGATATATTAATATAGTTTAAAAGCGGTACAGTTGGAAATTTTATGCAAGTAAAAATTCAAAATTTAAAATGAATAGGCCAATAGGAATAATATAAACAATAAAATAATAATAATAATAATTAATAAATAGCGTAACTAGGCTAGTTTATAATGGCAAAAAAGTTAAAATAAGGAGAAAATTATATCATCGTATAAAAGTATATATCACACAATCACGGCAGTCCCGTTCATTTTGTTTAATTTTGCCAATTACTCGCCCTAAATCGCTATGGAACTTAAAGTAAGCAAGGAAATTACATGTAAATGACAAAATCAGAGACCCGAGACAAACAAATATGTCTCCTGAGCATTATTTTTGAAGTTGCAAGCAGCAGGGATCAACTTTGAAAAACTGTTAGGCTGAACAGTTTTCAAAAATCCTAATTTCAATCCGTTTCAGTCTTCTTCAGTTTTGCCCATCCGTGACATTTGTTGTTTCTGTTATGTTATTTTAACCTTCCTTTAAAGTTTTAAGCGGTTATTTTTATGTTTCTCTTAATTTAACGGGCATTTTGTAATTTCCTAGTTTGGCTGAATTTCGTGACACAACTCCTTTAACAAGCGTAAAAAAATAAGAAAATAATAATAGTGGTAATGAAAATAAAAAGAAATAAAGAAATAATAATATTAAACTTAACCCATTCGCTCCTCGAGATTTTGCCGAAAAACGCGTTTCGAAGCTAGTCAAGTGGTTTTCTGGGCACTGTCGTGCTATAAAGAGCTAAAACTTACCACAAACCGCTTTACAGGTCGTACACTTCGCGGCCTTCTGATCCAGATGCAAAATATCAGCTTGCGAAGTTCGGGCATGCGAAGAAAGCAAAATTTCGACAGTTTTTGGGTTTAAAAGTGACACAGCAGTCTTGACTTTTACTTTTCGCTTTCTCTCCTCCCCTCTGTTTTCGCTTTTTTTGCCTCATTTTTTTTTCTCTTGCTGGGCATTTAGCAGGCTTCATTTTGGTGGGAATACCTTTTAGGAAAGCTTTTAGGATCTTAGGATTAGGTGAAAGGAAAGGTAGGTGGGCAATGGAACAAGATTTTCATGGAGATTTTCAGGTCTATTTTACATGGTTTTTTGCCTCTTTCTCCGGTTTCCTTGACTGAATTGTGCTCATTCTGGTATGGTTTGAAAGATCTCTTCACTCTGCACAAGTAAGCGGACAAAGTTGTCCTTGACCGTTAAAACTGATGACGTCACAAAGGGTAGAAAGGACGTGGATCCGCACGGGCGGTTACGGGCGGTTTAGGGGCGAATGGGTTAAATTAGCCTGCGTAGCAAGCGTTTCCGATCGAGTAATGCAAGCGTTTCCGATCGAGTAATGGCGCGAAGGTTAGAGCGGGAGCAAGAAAAAAAAAATGGTGGAAGGGGGAGGAGGAGGGGAGAAGAGGAAACAACGTTTCCTTCTTCCTTCGCCTCCCCCGTCATTCCATTTTTTTTCGCTCCCGTCCCAACGTTCTCGACAAACTCGCGCGGAAACGCTTGCTACACAGGCTAAACTTAAATTTAATGGTCGTTCTCTCCAAAGCATGCAAAACCTTCCCCTTCAAGCAGACGATCACATACGCATCCAAAAGTCTCATTTGCATGATACAGTGTCGCGAATGCAAAAACATCCCCGACACACCAGCAAAATATATTCATTGGCTGCCTCGTACCCAGACGTCTCTCTTTAAAACGTGCGCGCAAAGGAAGGCGGGAAGGAGACAACGGGCGACAACGGGCAACAATGTAAGCTTATGTACTTACAGGAAAAACAGCCACAAAGCTAGCTCTAGGTTTTTTTTTTTACTTGCATTTTTTTATTGTTCGATTACCTCACTGGGTACTAGACTTGTCACTGAATGCACAGCTCGGTGTAAATAAATCCTACTTACTTTTTATTTAAATGCCTGGTCTGTATTGTTTTTTATTTGTTATTGTGATATTACACAGTAGACCAATTTGGTTTTGCCATGCTCTTTTATAACACATCATTTGTGTTTTAAATTA
Source organism: Porites evermanni (assembly GCA_942486025.1). Lineage (NCBI taxonomy): Eukaryota > Metazoa > Cnidaria > Anthozoa > Scleractinia > Poritidae > Porites > Porites evermanni. Next base: position 16,706 of record CALNXI010002152.1, read on the forward strand.
TTGGTAACCTTGATTTTAAGTTGATAGACAATTTTGTTACCCTGATGGAAGAGGGCGATGTGGTTGATGAGATACCATCGTAACTACCATTTTGCCAGACAGGAGACATTGCCCTAGACACTTTTTTAAAAAGTAATTGTTTGAATATTTCAAATTTCATGGCAAACAAGATGCTGTTAATGCCAGTTTAGAAAATAATGATTGTATAGTCCTAATGCCAACTAGTGGTAGGAAACACTGAGTATTATGAAGTTCTTGGGATCTTTCTACCCAGATTCAACATTGTTGTTCCTGTGATTGCTTATACATGGTTCCTTTCTTGGCAAACCTGTGGTAGCATAAAATTCCCGTCACAAGTCTTCTGAAGGGGTAGTTTTTGACCTGCTTTGGAGTTTGAGAGGAATGGAAGATCATATAATAATAATATTATCAATGGACCATGCAAAAGACATTAAGATAAGTATAGATGGCTCTGCAGAACTACTAACCCCAACCCCCTTCCTAGAAATTTTAACTACAAAATGACAATCAAGATACAAGCATCGAAGGGAAAGAACAGGAAAAACAGGCCCCTGGACAAACTGGAAGAGTATGCAGTAAAAAACACTACACTACACTATTAGTAGGCTGATGTCAGGTCCATTAACAGTGTCAAGCAGTGAAAAATGCCAGCTGTTTTAAGTATGGGCCAGAAGCTGAGCCATGCAAAACCCTCACCCCTTTCCATTGCTTCCACCTCACCCAGAGAAATAGAAAATGTTGCTCCTATTCCTTAAATTAGTGTCACTGGACATTGAATTGATGTATGCTTTATGAACTTCTGCCAAGATTATTGAACTGAGATGTGCTCAGGTCATTGAACTATGGTCAGCAAAAGAGAAAACCTGCACCCCTAATCAAACTTAAACTCGATCTAGCTGTCTTGCCCAAGGTAATAGAATACTTTGCTCTGGCTATAATTCCTTCATTTTGGACAATGGAAATTGTGTTGATGTGTGTTTTTTTTTAACTAATACTGTGACAAAAGTGTGTGTACAGTTGCTCCTTCCCCTGTACATGGACAACTGAGATTATTGAATGAGCATGTTGTCATTGAACTGACTTCTGTTAAAAAAGGGCTAAGCCCGTTCCCCTTCTTTTACATTTGTGTGTCCCAATAAAGTTACATTTGAGACTTTAGACCTGAAGTTTGAATGAAATGTGGTAGTGTGGTCATTGAATCATTGTGTTTTAACTGAACAATATACTTTATTCAACCTTCATTCAAACATTTTTAGTCTTGCAATAGGGGTGCCATCATGCCAGACATCTAGCTAAATAAAATTAGTAGTGTAACAATTAATCAAATTCTCGATTAATCGTGATTATGACTGTTCAGTTCAATTCAGGATTCTTTGCTTCCATGTTTCGAGTTTGGTTCGACTTTCGCACACCTTTTCCAGGGTGCCCACAGTGAGTTATTATATTCTAAAATAAGAATCCAGAACTCTTTAAAGTGCGTTTTTGATTGATGAGCAAAGACGATAGTAGTTCGTGCGCCATTTTGTGTTGTCTGGTAAAAATGCTGTCCTTCAACCTCCCCTTGAGAATTTCCAAATAAGGCAATTAACCATGTGCGACACACTCTTTGTCAGGTTCTCAAACATGGCGACGAACCAAGCGACTGTGATTCCTCCTGTCCCTGTTACTGTTCTTATATTGAGGGTTTAGGGTTGCATGCTGTTTACATTACACGTTATGTTATAAGAATTAAGAAACATTTACACAATCGAATCAAAATCATCGAAATCAAAAGGCAATAATCGAAATCGAATCGCAAGGAATATGAATCGTCACACCCATAAATAAAATAAAATAAAGTTAAAACTAACGATAGCAATAACAAAATCTCCTACAAAAGATAAAATCGATAAAAAAATTATAGCATTAATTATTGTACAATATTACAAAATACTAAAAACATTAAGCTAGAAAAGACTGCCTCTATAGCTGGAGATTTTCATCTCCCTCATCAAGATTGACAGAGGTAGTCAAAAATGATGGATTGATCAATGCTGGCACCTTCCTTCTCTTCAACCCCTTCCCTGATCCGAAAATAAAGTTCATTACTTATCTCTCGAGAATCTAGGGATCTTTACCGAGAGTCAGGTAATTGTAAGCTTCAACAAGTTATGCATTTTTATTTATTTTGTCAAAAGCATCAACTTAAATATATCCATCTGTCCCTGGTTTCATAGTTAGTAACGTCGCAGACTTAAATCTTTGTGTAAGGACATAATGTGGTCTTGATAATCAACTCCTGACCTTGCACAATCTAGCTAGGCCTTGCAGTTCTTTCAGTTCACAAGGTTACTTGCTCGTTGTTCGGTGGAATTGGCCTAAAAGAGCGAAAAATAGAAACATGGTCGCCCGCGCTGTACTTTACTTATCCGGTTTCTGCAATAAACGACAAGTTCAATACTAAAATATAAGACTTACCCGATACTGTCAAGTCATCAAATATTTTGTTAGAGGTCTTCGATTCGTAAGAATGCGACTCCTTTGCAGCCTGTCGATTATTCTACCTCAGGTTTTGGAAATTTTGAGCCATTCACCTGTCTACTCAAAGTTTACAATGTTTACAACAATATGCTACTAAAATTGATCGCTTCCAAGACTTAAAAAGACCAAAAATTAGGCCGTGCCAAGAAAACGACTTTTTTGCCAAGAAAACGACACAAGATCTGGCAGGCGCTTCGCCTGCCGTCTGTACCCTTCCCATGGTCCCTTGCGGTTCATAACCAGTCACTCCTTTCGCGCTCGCCTCTGCCATGCGAAAAACGAAGCGCCTGAGGAGGAGGCTGTATTCATTGGTATGTTTCCTTTCTGGCTAGACTGGATACTGATGTGATTCCCGGCGTGTTCTCAGTCCGGAAGTCCTGTTACCTCAAGTCCATGCCAGTGAAAATTCGTGTAAGTGAGGCCGCTGACCGTAGCATGTGACATCTCACATGTTTCGGTCAATGTTTATTGCGTGATTGTCATTCAGCTGACGAGCTCCAAGATGACTGCCAGATGAGTTATGATTTTGCTGTTTTTTGCACCACCTGTTTCACGTTTGGAAAATGTACTTTATCTCTTCACATTAAGCAGGTACACAGTGTCTTTCGTAGCTACGATCGTTGACAGTTTGATTCTTACAATGTCACCTTGCTGAATACTGTACTCGGGAGAGTTATGCACGATCAACGCGTACGGTTTACCTTTTAGAGACGTTTGCAACTACTAAGACCGATCTAGGGTAGTTATTTTTCACCGATAAGAGTTTAATGTCAGAACGATGTACTGTTTGTTTGCTGATCGTTTTGAAAGTGTATCAAAAGGTTTACGCGTTTGAAAACTGATGCGCTGCGATATGATTTGCCACCTTCATAAACACCAATACATGTGTTAATTTTCCAATGTAGACTATGTTGCTCGGACGCGATGAGGAGATCATTATGAAAAAATGGAACGATATGCAAACTTGCCTATGTTTTCACTTTAATGATGATGAATGAATTCCCTCCAAATAGTAAAACGAAAGACATCTCACGCTGCACCGGGGTGTTCCTCTGCGTTGCGGAAACTATTGTTAGTTCGCTTTGTCCATTGTCTTTTCATTCCCCTGTATAACTCCATACTCTGTCATCGCAACCGCCGTCCGCGAATCTAAGAAAGTACAGACATTTAACTAATATTTCAGTTTGCTTTACTTTTTTCGCAGATCGGGGTTAAAAGTATAATGTTGTCAAGCTTTCAACGTTCGGCTTCCAGCTGGGGTTGACAGGCGTCTTTCCTGCAACTACATTGATGTGAAAGTTTTCAAAAGGGTAAGGAAGGTTATGGTCGTGCGTGTGTTTTGTTTAGACGAACACCTAACCTTGTTCCAAGGGTTCTCTCTCTTGCTTCAAGAAAAAACCCTGGCTGGTCATGTAGATTTGTGTGTCAATAAATTCTTGGGTGGGGGGAGGTCGTCTACTACAGTTGTGGAGTGGACAATGAAATACTATCTGGGGTAGGGAGAAAAATCTTACCTCAAAATGGCACTGGATCTCAGGCTGAAATTGTTCAACCTGAGTATGATATCCTAAAGAGAGGGCCTTGAAATTCTGCAGAGCAATGTGCAATGGTCAGCTGTTAAAGCAGTCATGGTAGGCGAAGCTCATTTTGTTCTTGAATGGTGAGAAAATCTCAGTAATAATAGATCAAGCATCAAAACATATAAATCTTAATGTTTTTGCTCCCGCAGGGATTTTGCCCAGAGGGCGAAATCCCACGGAGAAACTCTAGTAACTTGCACGTATATTAACAGCGTGCAAAGAAAGTAGTTTCTGATAGCCCAGGGCTAGTGGATTTTGCTATCGGGCTAGTAAATTCTGATGTTAACTTGCCCGACGGTTAAGTGAGGTTTTTTGAGCAATTAGAATAACAGAAGAACTACGAAATCAATTCTTCTCATCAAAAAGCGTCTGGGGCTAGTTGAAATGACATCTGGGCTAGTAAATGCTAGGTTCAGCTTGCCTGAATGACAAGCTGTAAAAATGACTTTCTTTGCACCCTGATTAAGGAAAGTACTTACAGCTGAAATATACAGTCATACAGTCAATATACAAAAAATCTTGATTTTCTTGAACAGGGGCCGCAAGGAATTGGTAGGTAATGATGATGTTTCTATTGTTTGCGCCCGCAAGCATGAAATGGTTAGGATGACGTAAAGACAGAAAATCCCGAAGAGACCGCTCAGGTAGATTTTGTGACATTTACTGTGCAGTCATACTTCGATACTCTTTTGCATTACGCAGTGACATTCTGTGGAGCAGTTGTTGTGAAAGTTATGGACCAAAAGACACTCGTTAAACGCAGATGAGGTTATAAGGTGTGTTTAACTGTGTATATACAAACACTTGGAAAGTTTGCCAGACACGAGTTCACAAATCTTTGATTTATATTGGAAACCTTACCAGACACTCTTTCTCTCTCTTTGACCGGACTCAGCCCAAACAAGCAAGAAGAGTGAACAACAGCTAGCTTATCACTAGCAGAAGGATCGACGATTACAGAAATTTGCCGACAATCAAATTCTGTGCTGACTTATTCCCTGCTCACAGATGTCCTTCCATTATAAAGTTTCAAATAAGACTAGAATGCGTGAGTGTGAATCGTCAAACATTGTTTTAATTTCTAAGGCTTACTTTCTGGCAAATAAAATGAACTGAATGTAAAAAGTGAAAGAGAAATAGGGAAAAATTCAACTTTCTTATGGTTTAGAATATACTATTCTCGAAACTGAAGATGTTTTGATCAAAGCTGTTTAAATCGAGCTGAAACTGTGCATGGAACCTTGCGTTTCCTGTATTTATCCCACCTATTGTATGGAATATGTGTGAAAATCTTCATTATGAATCGGTATATTTCAAAGAGCTACACAACGAGCAAGAATACTATTGACCGACAATATACAGAACGGGGGCAGCTGTAGTGTCAACTATTACTAGTCATAGTTATGATCAGTCAAATTGCCTTGTTTAATTGTTATTTGTGCATATGCTTGTTAGTGGAGCTCCACGTGTGGCGCGAAGCGCCGCATGTGGGCGGAGCCCCATAGCTAAGGAAATGTGGTAATTTACTCATCCGAGAAAATTTGGTAATCACGTGACCGTACAGCGAACGAGCGATCAAGTGACTGTCCGTCTGCACCACAGGCATACCAATGTAAAATAACTCAATCAACAGGTATGGCAACCCAAATGCAACTCAAGGTATTATTTGGATTGAAATCACATGGCCGCCCGGACTTTTAGAAAGAAAAAACAACAAAGTCTTGTCTTTTTCGGCGTTATTTTTTATGTTTACACTAACGTGGATAACAGAGAAAGAGTTAGAGCGAGTTATTGTAAAGAAAGGAGATGAATTTCGTAGGAAGAAACACATGAGAATTCAAAGTGGCGGGGGAGAAAATGAGAAATGCTAGCAGCCAGCAAGGTGAAAATGAGCAGCAGTGAAAAATAAAAACGAACATGAACACAAGAAACATAATATTGGGTAAGCCATATACGACAATTCCTCCATAAAAATAATGTGTACCTAGGAAGTTTGACATTTTAGTTGTACAAAACAGCATTGTAGTCGTGCAAAACAACGGCAAGGAAAAGACAAAAAAGTGTGCTGCATGTGCAAATTTGTTTTTTTGCTAATTAGATCTATTAGTCTTGAAGCCATTTTTATTGTTGTCCCTGTTTAGCATTACACGATTTAATTTTTTTTTTTGTTTACACGTATTATTAACCAGAGCTTCGCTTTTAGCCCTGGCTAAATCTATATATGATCTTGTGATCTCCACTGAAACAGGTAACTATATACTGTCATGGCTGCAAGGCGAGCAGATGTGTAAGCAAAATTAATATAATAAATATTTTTTAGCTGTAAAGCGGAGCGAAGTAACACATGTACTGTATGTTGCCGATGTGACACCATAAAGATGCTGAGTGAGTTTGACTGTTTTCACTGAAGCTCAGAAGTGGTCATTTGTAAGGACCAGCTCTGTTGCCAATAAATCTGTTAAAACTAAGTGGTTCTGATAGTCCACAAGCCATTTTGTGAGAGGTGGCTACAGTGGAAAAATGCAATTTTCTAGCACTTCCCTAGCCTGTACACAGACATTGTTTTATTTTTCTTTTTGTTCTTTTCGAAAACATTGGTGAGCTCGCAAGCACACGAGAAAGAAAATAAAGAACATCTGTAGACATCTTTGGGAGAAAAGAGGTTAATTAAGTCCTTCCCCCATGTCAATGCTTCATCATTACCACGTATGTGTTTCCCGTACCAATTAAATTGGACCAATCGAATTAGAAACGTAAATTGCTTGTGTAATTGGATTAAGTATTTTACAATCAAACAACAATGACACTCGGAGTCGGGTGTTTCTTGAAGCATGTCTTCTTAGACTGCTTCTACACCAAAAAAGTCGGCTAAGAAGAGGTCCGAAGCCGAAACAAATCGGCACATTGGATTATTGTAGGATATGTGGGAGCTTTGTTTACGGCAATAGTACTGGTCAATTTACTGTGGTTATTGTTTCTGGTTGGCAGGATTTGCCCTCTGATGTAAGCGCATTTTCTTTGACCTCTTTTGAAGCGTGAAGCTTCTTATTACGGCTGAATAAGGGTTCCAATTTTCACAAAGTGCCTTCTGGATCTGAATAACCAAGCAAATTTTCTTTAGTCCGTGAATGTAATGTTTTCCTGCAATGCTGTATCACGCTGGGTCCTGCTTGTTAGTTTTGTTTGGAAAATGTTAAATTATTAGGGATAGTGATTTACAGGTTGTGTGTACTCTTGCAATAAAACATGACATTGAGTAGAGCGGACGCACAAGGCAACTGCAATATCATCATGACTGCGCAATTCTTCGGTGGTCCCAACAGTGTTACCTCTTGCGTCTTTGGCTGTATGCTTTGCGACTACTAGGGAGACTTTGCACAAGCAAAACCTGTGTAAGACATCAAAGACTGTTGACATGTACAACAAATGTCCAGTCTTGAAAGATCTTCACTGCAATTAAAACTCTGTTGCTTTCGCATAGATCTCTGAGGTCTTTAAAACTCCCTCCACAGCTAATGTTTTGATTCTTGAATTAGCAGCGGTCTGTTGCTTTTGTGTTTCCGATCTCATTTACTTCTGTCACCGAGTGATGCGGTGAGCGAAGTCACATGATACAAGTTTCCTCCCTTGTCCTTTTTCTTACTCAGCACTTCGTGCCTCGGTCACCCTTCGGACGACGGCCTTCGGTCATTCTTTGGGCGACATGCTGTGCGCCAGCGAGGATATGGCTTGCGCCTATTAATTTTCAAAATGGTGAACAACAAAGTTTACAGTACATTCATAAAGATCCCATTGGGCTAATTAATCGTGCTAAGCGACAGGTATAGACATTTTTCAAGGTGAGACTTAAGTATTTCATTTATTCACATGAAACTCCTCTGGACCCTGTGTTTCAGTAGACACATGAAATTGTCATTATGTTTAATGGTAGATTGGACTTCTTCATCTTTGATGAGCACAGGAAAAAGGAGAAGCAATAAGAGCGAAAAAAAGTGATAATTTTCTACACAATTTACAATTTGCAGGAAATGCTGCAGTCATTTGAAATATCCTAGACCAATAGCTGGAACTATTTACAAGCAGTAGAAAGATAGAAGAAATTGAAAAACATATAAAATTCTTATCGGGTAATAGATAATGACAAAAATACTAAAGTTAATGAGTTTCTCATAAAATAAGTAACTGGGAAGAGAAGAGTTAATGTAAATGTCATTGTTTTTTCTTGCACACAATACCTGGAACAATTCCTTGAGGAACAAAGTGTGCACAATCAGTGCTTGCTTAATTGAAGTAGAAATGCTTGGCATACTGTATTTCGCGGACTGGACTGGACTGGACTTGTAAAATGCGGACTAGTCAAACCGCGGACTTGTAAAACACACACAAAAAAAATAACTTTATTGACACGATCATCTACTATTCAAAGAACTTCTCAAGTGAAAATAAGAGGTATCATAACTCTTAACTTACATATACTCTTAAACTTACATAACTCTTAGTAAGATTCATAATCTAATTTACTGTCATTGTTATATGTATCATATAACATTGTTAAGTAATAGCTGTATCTAGAAATGAACATGATTGTATTGTAGGTGTTTAATAGCAATAAAAACTACATAACTTTGGAGACTCGAGCCGACAATTTTCGCTTTGTAACAAAACTGAGTTAACTTTTTTACTAAACTAACAATCCCAGATGCTACATACATCTCTGAACTGTTCAATGACGTCAATAACAATAAAAAAAATGTCACGTTGAAAAAAGAGGTATCATAACTCCTAACAGTAACGTATGCAATACAAATAAATCTACAAAGAAGATTCATAATCTAATTTAGCATCATTGTAATCTGTATCATATAATATCGTAAAGTAACAATCTCACATTCTACAGTTCAACGTTGTCAATAACAATAAAAAAGTCTTAGTTTTCAATGTCTGATGGTTTCAAATAGTAGGGACATGATATGGTGACATGATTGTAACAGACCACAGTCCAACTAGAACCTTACAGCAAGCCTTTGTATGATCATCTGTTTGTGTTCTTGGAGAAGAAATGGTTGGAGATCGGCTGGTCTTTGCCATAAATTTGGCTCGAAGGAAGGAAAGGTCACCCTGATGCAGAATGGGTTGACATGGTAGTACACATTTGAAATATCTGGTGATGTTTGTTCCTGACCTGCCTTGTAATATTGTCGGTGAAGTCTTGTAGTTAGCACAAGGTCATCAGGCGGATGGGGTATGGTTCCGTCTGGCTTCAAGGAGTAGCCACAGCCATAACATCGTGTAACCTTGCTGTCCAGAAATGCAAGTCTGGCGAAAACTAAGATTCTTGGTGTAGGCTTTGGATGCCGGGGGTACGTGGGCGTTGTGTTTTCTTTGACTTGCTGGCATTCATGTTGTTGACAAGGATAATTATTAATTAATTTATATTATATTACTCCAGGGCATCTAGTTTTGAAGCTAGAAAAAATAATGTTTTGTACTTTTTGCTGTGAAATGTTCCTTTATCAGAATGTTTATAAACATATTGAAGAGAACAAGCTACTCATTGGACACGTTGTGTGACAGAAAGCAGGCGATCCAAAAATGACACTATTATTATTATTGTTGATATTATTATTATTATAATTACTATTCAACTGGCTGCCTAAAGATTCGATGAAACACAATTACAATTATGAACGGGTGATAAATCAATTTCTTCTTTGCCAAAACTTCTTAAATTGTTTGTAACTGGTGCATATAAACACCTTTTGTAGCTAAAAGGTCAAACGGGTTGTTACGCTTGCTAAACCTTCGGAATAAAACAGCCTAAAAATAAATGAACAGAATTGTTCAACGTAAATTAGTTTTTGTAAAAGTCTGTTCAATGTTCAGTTTTATCCAATTTACAAATGCGGAAAAAATCTAAAAAGAAAAGTCGTCCGCAGGAGCCTATCCTAAGTCCTCGTTCTACAAGTCTGCATTTTACTAGTCCATGTTTTACAAGTCCAGTCTGCGAAATACAGTATGCTGTAATGCTTTTGGTTAGTTGCTGGTAAAATTGTGATTTGTACTCACTTTGAGTGCAAAAATCTGTTGGCCACTGAATTGTATCAGGATTTTCTTTCACAAATACTGTCACTGGATTTGATGCAAAATGAACTGGTATGGATCGCAGCTTACGGAAATCTGATTCCTTCAGAGCCTTTAAGGCATCTGTGAACAGTGTGTCGGCGATTCTACGAAGACTGGGAGGACCTGCTGCTTGAATGCTCCTTAAGCTACTACAGGACCTCCCAAAATTAGGGAAACCAGTTCATTCAGTAACTGTTAAAAGAAACAAACAAAAAATTACTTAGTGGTGGTTTTCATTGTGTGGGCATTTAAAATGGGTTTCAAAATGCAAATGTGTGTGTTTCATTTACATGAAATGAATGGAAATTAAAATTGTTTATTTTGGGTTGAGGGGCTATAACTAATGTATCCGTTGTTGGAAAACTGGCATACCTCAACAAAGATGAATATATAGATTGATGGTTTGATGGTTATTAAATTTTTTTGCAGCCTCTTGGCTGAATAATGTAATTTTACAATACTGTAGTAAAACTGTGATAATAACATACAATAATTTAATAACAGTCCATGAGTAAATAAAACTATAATAAAAAAATTACAAATACTTTTAAAAATGTGATGGTGCTAACAAATGTTAAAAGCATGAAAATTTAATAATTCTATGAAATTTGTCTGATTATACCATCACAGCCATGGCATATATGAAGTAGTTTTTTGTCCAATTGGTTTTCATATAATCTGCGTACTTAAAAATTGTGCTGTTTTCTTAAATTGTAACCATTGTGGCAACGAGTTGGAGGCAACAGGTTTCTAATCTTATTGTTTGGGTCGAAAATAATGCTGCTAAAAATGGTGTTTGAAAGCTGGTCATGGTGTTGCCTTCGAGGTAAAATCCTGAAATCTTACAACCCAGTGTTGTAGCTAGCGCCTGGCACTATAATTGATATGGCCCGTTTCTCTAAGCCCACTAGCTCATTTTTTCAGGTATTGGGGAGAGCGTGGTAGAAGGCTGGAATAGCCTAATCAGTTATTAACCTAATACATAGAGTATAGTACAGCACTAGGTCAATAGGCAATACCCTAGACCGTTTCAACTGCAAAGAGAGTACAGCCGCTTACTAGCCTTTTTGATTACCTCATTTATGTGAGCGTTCTGTGAGAGGGAGGAACGTATTGTTACACCTGGCAACTTAGCACTGTCCATCACCTCTAACTCCTTTTTGCTGACAATTACTGGATCAAAATTAGTTGCTTTCTTGGCAAAGGAGATTCTGGAGATTCTCTGGAGTACTTACTGGAAAATGTAGTGTGAAAAGGACGATCAGACTAGTTATGGGAGTTAAGGGGTGTCAACACAATTTTTATGCAGCACAAGTTTCAGACTCAATTGATGCTGACACTCTTGAATTATCAACTGTATCCACTGGAGAAACTACTTCCTTATCTGGAAACTCACCCACCATAGAAACCAGCTGCCATTCTTCAATCACGCCAGATCCACTACCCAGATGTGATATACCAGTATCTCTACCTGATCCTCAAGCAGCTCTGCTGATCACTGTCTGTATCTTTGCTGTGAAATATATGAAATGCTCTTGATCACATGTCATATCACATAGTTTAGTTTTCTTTCTTTATTTTCAGCACAGAAAAAAATATAGAAATTACACAAGCAATGTGGTGAGGAAGCCCAAAAGGAAACCAATTAACAGAGTAGAAAAAGTATACGTTTACATGTTGCAATCAAGCCAATTGCTCACATGACAGAAACCCTTGGTTTAACTGAAGCCTTGTCTATTATACTTAACTATATAATTTAAGTAATGGACGTATTTGCTTATCTCGCTGGTTGCAGATTGTCTGTACATTGATCGAGTAATAACCTTTACAGTTCATGAGTTTGTGAGGGGCTGTTATTCTCAGGTGTGTACCATCAATGCAGCCAATGGTACACGGAAATCCACCAACACGAAAAAGACCTTGCTTTATTTTGTCTCTTTCAAGCCCTCATTGATGGAAATTTGATGAAATTGCCAACCTTTGCAGTTAAGGCATGTGTCACATATTATACAACTCAGCCGACAGTTGATTTCTTGAAGCCTAAAAATGTGTCTCTGATTATGTGGAGAAACAAATGCAACGCCAAGTACATAAAGGTAATCAACACTTGCATTTGTACTGAAATGGCATGGTTTCTGTTTGTTTCAGGCGTAATGTTGTCTGCAACAAGTCCAATGATGTAGTTAATTGCATCTCGCCCAAAATGATATTGACATCTTAACTCGGAGTCAGTGTACGACATTAATGGGTTGAGCTGCTGGCCAAAAATTGTCTTTTTTTTGGGAAGTTGGTTTAGACGGTTTAGCGACAAGTTGCTCTGTAAAAGTTGCAACTGTTGACCAGCCATGTTTGTGTTGTTTATCCAGTGGATAAAAATTTATACTACCTACCTTACCATGGATAAATTTAATTTATCCCCTGGATAGCGAGTGGATGGCGCTATCCACCTTTTGAACAACAAGATTGTGCAAGTGGATAAATTTTATCCACTGGATAGGACTTATCTGCTCTTTGAACAAGCGGAGCCTGGTAGCTTTCTTGCAGTGTTGCTGCCACTATGTCCTTTGCCGGGGGATTTTAAACTCACATGATGAATTGATCTACGGTTTTCTCTTATCTTAGATTTCCTGACTGGTTTGTCAAATATTCTATAAATTACATACATACATACATACATACATACATACATACATACATACATACATACATACATACATACATACATACATACATACATACATACATACATACGTACGCTTTCAATGGCCATAGGTAGGCCAGGGCCTGTCCAAGACCTGCCTGATCCCTCAGGTAAGGAACATAGTTCCTAGTGGTTCTACAAAAGCCAAACTGTTGCCAATCCCACTCCTCAATATTTCAAAGCCGCCTCCGGCTTTCAACTTGGGGTAGGCAGCCTCAAACTTCTCTAGATGTTGGCTGATCCGTCTATTTCTAAGCACAACCTTCTTTCTGCCCAAGCTAGCGGCTTGCTACTCAAGCTTTTGAGATGTGCAAGGGATAGTATCTTCTCAAGGTTTGGAAAGGCAAAAAAATAGTGTCTCTTTTAATGGTCGACCTTTGTTCTTTATCAGCAAAGGTATTGGACATCAGGTTTCTTGGTTCACCTGCCCTTCCTTGGGTTGCTTCGTAGTGGCCACAATTTTGTTGTAGTGCAGCACTTATTGTCACTGCGTTATTGATAATCTCTGTTGCAAAAGGAACTGGGTGTGATTAAACATTCAAGAACCTTCATGTATACCTATTATAGGAGATTAACACCTGTCTTAATTATCGTATTTAAAATTAATGTGAATTTTTAATTTCATGAAGTATTAATTTCCTTTACTTATCAAAGTCTTTCCCACTGCAATGAACATCTAGTTTTCTTAAGTAACAGTGCTGCTTTTCGAGATTACCCCTTTTAAGTATGCATTGTTCGATTAACTTGAGCTCTTGAAAACATATTGGCAGACTAGTTGAGAAAGCGAGAAGTGAAGACTCCCTAAAGATAAGTGGCGGATTTTTGCTTGCATTGATCTCAAGTTGGAGCAAATAGGAAGGCGGCTAAGCAGGACAAAACTCTATACAAAATAGCAATCATTGACATTGACATATAACATAGACTCAGGATAGTAAATAATTAGGGGTACAGAAAAATATCAACCTTGTTAAACAGCTAATGATAATATTGAAATGCAGAGTTTCAAAATATCTGCTTCTCCAAACTCTGTTTCTGTATTGTAGGATCGGGGGGGCTTCAATTTTTTATGGTGGACCAGTCCTTTGTGTATTTCTTTAACTCTTCCTTACATTTTTGTTGTACCTATTTGGAGGAAATGGTGGAATTTCGGTCGTAAAATCCCAATTTGAATTAAAGAAAAAATTATTACTTACTACCGAAATTATTTATACTTTTTCCTCCCCATCACTCAAGTGTCTCATTTAAAGTGGAAATAATGTGAAAACCTAATATTTCCATTTAATCCTAGTCTCTAAAAAACTTATGAGCTCACTACACTCATGGAAAATTTGGAAAAATGAGCAAAAAAAGTACTTTAGAGTCATTGCAGAACAGACAATATCTTAACTACTACAAAGACACACAAATGCAAATCTCTTTTACAGTACACAAACCCAAATGTGCAATTTCAAAGTGACCTCTTTGATTGGATAAAAGACAACACATGAAAATAAGGAAATTCCCTATTTGCAAACACTTGCCGGTTTGTTTTGACTATGCTGAATATTTCATGATTTACAGAATATTCTAGTGAAATAGGGATTAAGCTAAATCTTTTTATGGTTTAATTAAAACTTACTGCAGTTCGTTGCTGTTGGAGTTTTCAAGGAATGGTTTTTTGCTTCATGAATTTTCAGCCGCTGTCTTTTTCTGTTGTCTTCTTTTTCTTTCTGCTTTCTCCTCATCAGCTTTTTGCTTCAACTCAGTTTCTTTCTTCCAATGACGTCAAGTCTCTTCATATTTTTAAGTGGCTTGAGCTCTGTCAAAGCCTTCTTTGACTCTTGCAAGATATGATTTTATCTCATCCAAGTTAGCTGAATGCAAAACCTTGAAAATATGTTCGGTATTGAATGAAATGGATATAAAGAAGGTTTCTATAATGTAACTTTTTTCATCTTCAATTGCATTTGAAACAGTAGTCATCCTTTCAACAAGTTGTTTGAGTGAAGACGACATCGTAAGTTGCGAAGTGAAGAAGGTAAACTCTATCTCAGATGCAAACGAAATATGCAAAACTCTGGCTCAAACGCAAATCACGTACACAAATGTGTAAGGGATTGGCATCATTTTTACTTGGTTGGAAAAATCACATGATGGAGAGACTGTAACCATTGTTTCATAATATTTTAGCACCAGTGGTGATTTAATAGATTTAAGTTGATTCATACAAAATGAAATTGTAATTTTAAAAAAAATAATCGTAGTATATAATAAAAGCATGAACTTTGTGGATTTAAATAACTTATCAATTGAAGATTTGAAGAAAATTTAAACGAAAAAAGAGTTTACTGAGTATAAACAGCAATAAGTAAAGCAAAAACTGATTGATAGGGAATAGAAAAGCAAAGAAAAATGATGTGTAAAGCAATATCCAATCCTAAAAAACCAAAACACAAAATAAAAACATTTGATGAATATTTTCAGGAATGTATCAAAAACAAGAAGATTCCAAAAGGCACACCAGCTTATCTCAAAAAAGCTCTTGAACGAGCAATGAGAGAATACCATTTTGGAATCAAACAGGAAAAATATGTTATTGAAGGAAAACCAAAAATTATTCCAGTTGAGCACTTTACGGAAAAAGCGCCGCAAAGAAAAGAGTTTCTTAGAAATCATACAGATATTAAAGTTAGAATGATAATGGTTTGTTTAATGGAGAAACAAGTTGTTGATAAGAGAATAGTGAGACTTTCCATCTTTCTCAAACAAAAGTAAATCGTGTTTTGGCAATTTTTTCTCACTGGGTAGATTTTATTTTGTTCATTGACCAAAAATACATTTATTTTTGAGAGACTTGGATTTTGTTTTTCAAACTTTGTTACATCTAAGACTTTTACTGGAAAATCTATTTCGTTAGAATTGAGGTCATCCTCATATTGCTCAAGGTCATTTATCCTTGTGCTGTTAATGTTAACTGGATGAAGAAATCTTAATATCGACCACATAAGACAATTGTTATCATTTTGTTTTCTATATTAAGAATGGCTTTTTTTCTCATTATAAAATCCGGAAGTTGAATGTATGATGGCCTCTTTATTGGTTTGTAATTAACAGTATGAATTTCTAATCATAATACTTCCTTAAAATACCAACCTGTTCATTTCTTTGATAATTTAAAATAGCAAGAATTTCATAAATCATTCCAAACAGTATTTTCTTAATACTCGTTACTTCAAGATATGTATAAGTTTGAGTCTGAAAATAAGCTTTATCTTTTCAAGATTAAGTAGTTCTCACATAAGCAAAAATACATTGCTTAAACAATACTTCTGCTGAAAATGTCTTTCACATTTAGTAAAAGAGGAATTTTTCAAAAAGCACTTTATATATTGTTACGTTAATGAAGCAACAATTTCCTCTTGCTCCAGAGGAAATGAAGATTGGTCCAACCGAAAAACTTGTTGGAAGCTTTTGTCCAAAATATCATCATGTATTACATTACAGAAATTTAAAACAGATGGATGGAACCATATATCAAAAAGAATAGAGAACTTAGAAAGCTGGCTTCAAACAGTTCTGAGAAGGATTTCTTCTAATTAATGAATAATTTAGTATTTGGAAAGACAATTGACAACATCAGAAAGAGACAAAATGTAATATTGATAGATAATCTTGAACAAGCAATCAAACTGTCATCAAAACCAAACTCTGACGGAGGAACAATATTTGATGAACATCTAATTGCAGCCCACATGATTTTTATAAGTATATATCAAATGATGTAAGATTATCCAGAAAACCATCCATCAGAAATTAAAACAGGAATAAACAAAAAAGTTATTGGAACATTTAAGGATGAAGCTTGTGGAAAACAAATAACACTTTTTGTTGGTCTTAGAGCCAAACTTTGTAGTTATAAATTAGATGACTTGAACAAAGTAAAAGAGGGAAAAATGTAAAGGAATAAAGAAAAATGTGAAAAAAAGGAATGGCATATGATGATTATAAAAAGCGTCTTTTTTTAGGTAAAGACCAAATGAGAAAGATGAGTATAGTAAGACGTTGTAATCATGAGATTTTTCCAATGAAAATGAATAAAATAGCACTATCTGCAAATGATGAAAAGCATAAAGTGCCAAAAGACATGATTCATACTTTTGCTTAAGATAATTTTTGTTTTAACATACAAAAATTCTGAATTACACAAATGTGGAAATATTAAAATTTATCTCAATTTTAAATGATTAGAAAAACAATGAAGAAGTTCCCGTTCCAAACAAAGTGAGATGTACAGCTCCAAGGAAGGGATTGCCTTNTTTCTTCTAATTAATGAATAATTTAGTATTTGGAAAGACAATTGACAACATCAGAAAGAGACAAAATGTAATATTGATAGATAATCTTGAACAAGCAATCAAACTGTCATCAAAACCAAACTCTGACGGAGGAACAATATTTGATGAACATCTAATTGCAGCCCACATGATTTTTATAAGTATATATCAAATGATGTAAGATTATCCAGAAAACCATCCATCAGAAATTAAAACAGGAATAAACAAAAAAGTTATTGGAACATTTAAGGATGAAGCTTGTGGAAAACAAATAACACTTTTTGTTGGTCTTAGAGCCAAACTTTGTAGTTATAAATTAGATGACTTGAACAAAGTAAAAGAGGGAAAAATGTAAAGGAATAAAGAAAAATGTGAAAAAAAGGAATGGCATATGATGATTATAAAAAGCGTCTTTTTTTAGGTAAAGACCAAATGAGAAAGATGAGTATAGTAAGACGTTGTAATCATGAGATTTTTCCAATGAAAATGAATAAAATAGCACTATCTGCAAATGATGAAAAGCATAAAGTGCCAAAAGACATGATTCATACTTTTGCTTAAGATAATTTTTGTTTTAACATACAAAAATTCTGAATTACACAAATGTGGAAATATTAAAATTTATCTCAATTTTAAATGATTAGAAAAACAATGAAGAAGTTCCCGTTCCAAACAAAGTGAGATGTACAGCTCCAAGGAAGGGATTGCCTTGCCTTTTGCTTATGATCCACAGTCCGAAGCTTGGAAGTTTCTGTTGAATCCTTCTAAGGGCAAAAGTTGCACTGTTGGCTCTTGAGATATAAATTCTCTGTTACTACATTAAGGCTATTATTGCATACATTAAACCATCTGCAGTGATACATTGCTCTAGTCTTCACTAAATGCCTGGAACGGTTTCATCTAAGTGCTGGCGATCTCACTTGATCCAGACACAAAAACTTTGCGCCAGACCAGAGATGCCATATGGACAATACAATGTTCCATTACTAGTTTTCGTCTGCATAGTACTACGACATCATACCCATTGTGCTAATGAAGTGTATCTGCTTATAGCAACAAAGGCAACATCATGAGCCTGATTGGAACATTAACAAACAAATATAAAAATATCTTGAATAACAGTATGATAAGTGCTGATAGTCATCAGGATGCTGACAACTGCTTCCTGAATGTATTACCAGTAGGGTCATACTAGTTCTAATTGAAAAATTGTCTCAATTGCTGCAATTACAAGGAACTGACATAAAGCCAATAGCCTTGACAAAGGCCATAGGTATTGATGGAAACAATGTGGTATCCTGACCTAGTTCAGCAAAGCTAACAATATAACATAGACTCCAGATAGTAAATAATTATAGTTAGGGGTACAGAAAAACATCAACCTTGAAAAACAGCTACTGATAATAGTGAAATGTGGGTTTTCAAAATATGGTGCTTCTACATACTCTGTTTCTGTATAGTAGGTTTGGGGCACGGACCAGTCCTTTGTTTATTTCTTTAAGTCTTCCTTACATTTTTCTTGCACCTTTTTAGAGCAAATGGTGCAATTTCTCCGTATGAAGGACAGGTCTGCAAAAGCAATAGGAAAGAGTTTAAAAAAGTCTGTTACTATGGGGGTCAATAATGAGATAAATTTTCTGCTCAACAGTAAGCTGAGGTTGCATTCATGCAACTGCATTCAGAAGAGAATAAACATTCAAAATTAGAACACATTTCTCACAGTATTTCTACAACAGTGGATTGGTTTGTCAAATATTCTGCAAATTACATATATGCATGTACATATATACACTTTATTAGAACTCCATTTGCATGCCTATTCTGCCCTCATCACAATAGAGATACAAATATAACTATAAAGTAGCTTTACAAAGTGTAAAGTATGGCCTGTGTAAATCTCAGTCATACAGAATTCCACTGACCCCATACTTTTACCTTTTATCCCCCACTTGTTGGGCTTATTGGGAACGTATTTTCTCAAACTTGTATGACTTTTGGTGGGAAATATTGTTCGTCCACTGGGTGGTGTTCCTCTTGGGGAATTTGCTGGCATTTCTCTAGCAAAGAGTCGATAACAGGACGTACTTTATATAACTTTTTGAAATCCTTGTGATTAGCTGGTAAATTTGTTTCGTTGTGTTTGTCATCGCCTAGCTCTGGCTTGTGCCAGTGCTAATCACTCTGTAAATAACATATGCTTAAGAAAAAATTGCAGGAGCAAACAATAAGACGGGGTATACTAAGGTTTAGATGAACTTGAACAGGATGACAGTGAATGAGAGCACTACTTTTGGTTGTGCTTCGCTGTAATGAAAATGGTGACAGACTGCAAGCCATAACTAAGAAAGGCAAGCCCTGTTACTCCATCCACTTTCCAAATTATAAGAAAGGGAATACCATAAATTCGGAAAATAAGCCCCGAGGCTTATATCTTTCAAAGGCCCTTTTTGAGGGGCTTATATACCGAGGGAAATTTGCGTTTCAAAATCGGCTAGGCTTATACTTGGAAGGAAATTTATGTCAGTAACTGCTACATGACCTGGACGTAGATCTTTTAAAAACTCAGCCAATCAAACTTAACAACACAACCGCAAATTACTTTATTGAAAACGCAATACTCAGTTCAAAGGTAAGGTAACATCAACAATAACTGATAACACAAAAAAAATGAATCTTAACAAAAAGTCCAGACTTGTCGCCAACAGTTTGGAATCTATGGCACTTCAACAGTATCGACAGCTTCCTCTGCGTCGATCAGTTCAAAATTTTCCTCATCTGATGTGTCATTCTCATCAGTGGAAGTGTCCACGTGGACTTCTTCATCTGCTTCTGGCATCACGTACTCACTGATGCCCTCGAGGTGGACTAAGGCATTCTCACTTCCATCAATATTGACATTAATGCCACATTTCTTCAATGAGTGCTTCACCATTTCCGTGTTAGAACAAATGTGATCCCATGCGTTTCCAACCCATCTTGTCAAGACTACCCTTTGCTCTGACGCTGACGCCATATTCCGAAACCCCTGGCACAGATTTTAGGCCCCACGCTAAAAGATGGAACAGCTGATTCTATTGTCGCAAAGATAACAAGGAGTGCCAGAAGGAGTTTGGGTGCAGGGTGGCGGAATAGAGCTTCCCTCCAAGTACTTTGTCTATGGGCTGAAAACATCCAGGCAAAGAGTGAAGCATGAACTTCGGAAACATCAATAAACTGGGAACTTTTTTGACTTTTGGTATACGTAGTAATTCTTTGGTATATAAATAAAGTTTTGTTCCTGTAGCGTTTTTGCTTTGTTTAATTTTGCGTTTGAGGGCAATTTCCAAGTATAAGCCCCTGGGAAAATCGTCCATTGTACGTTACCAGCCTACACATCAGAAGTTAAAAATTACAACAAACTTGAAATTCAATTTTTAAAGAGCCTTTATTTATTACTCTCTTCTTCTGGTTGAGCCATACATTAACGGCTTCCCTAATGAGCTGATCACACTCCTTTGTACACACCTCTGGGCCACTGACAGAAATGTTGAGAAGGCTTCCCAACTTCTTATTAGAAAGTTGGATCTAGCGCCACACTCTGGCCAAGTATTTCTTGTTGGTAAGCTTGGGATTACTTTGAGATTACTTTGGCAAATGAAGCAAGAAGGGGGCAAAAAGAGTNTCGGTAATCCCCACAGTCCTAGTGACAATGCTTTTATGGTGAAAACAAGAGTTGAAGATACCGATAAGAATGAAACTGTTGTAGGCCATATTCCGAAACCCCTGGCACAGATTTTAGGCCCCATGCTAAAAGATGGAACAGTTCATTCTATCATTGCAAAGATAACAGGTGAAAAGCGAAGAGCACCAGAAAGAGTTTGGGTGCAGGGTGGCGGAATAGAGCTTCCCTGCAAGTACTTTGTCTATGGGCTGAAAACATCCAAGCAAAGAGTGAAGCATGAACTTCGGAAACATAAATAAACTGTGAACTTTATTGACATTTGGTATACGTAGTAATTCTTTGGTATATAAATAAAGTTTTGTTCCTGTGGCGTTTTTGCTTTGTTTAATTTTGCATTTAAGGGCAATTTCCAAGTATAAGCCCCTGGGGGCTTATATTCGGAGGGGCTATTTAACATCATTCTGTTATTATAATGTTTAAGACCTACTTTAGGAAAATCGTCCATTGTGCGTTACCAGCCTACAGATCAGAATTTAAAACTTACAACAAACTTGAAATTCAATTTTTAAAGAGCTTTTATTTATTACTCTCTTCTTCTGGTTGAGCCATACATTAACGGCTTCCCTAATGAGCTGATCACACTCCTTTGTACACACCTCTGGGCCACTGACAGAAATGTTGAGAAGGCTTCCCAACTTCTTATTAGAAAGTTGGATCTAGCGCCACACTCTGGCCAAGTATTTGTTGTTGGTAAGCTTAGGATTACTTTGAGATTACTTTGGCAAATGAAGCAAGAAGGGGGCAAAAAGAGTCTTTCCGGAGAAGTTGCTTTGAGACAACTACAGTTTGAGTTTCCACTTTCAGCTTCTTGGGGTCTGGAAATGTTAAACCTTGCCATGTGGAATTTGAAGAGCTGAAACTCTGCAACTTCCTCTGAGACTTTTCCTGCAGCATAGATCTTCCCAATTTTCATCCTTCCCGTAATCTAACAAGACAACTGAATCGGGGGAAGCCATCAACACAGGGTCAAATACTGTGAATACAGAGAACAGTGGGAGGCTGTGTTTGAAGAGCTTGTGAAGATGTTGGATAAGTGCTTCAATTTTCTTATGCAGTAGGTCGTCGATTTCAATCAAGCCGTTTTGTGTCACCTTTACTGTTACTCATAGACAGTAAGATGCTCATTGGGATTACGGTCTTGAACAGCATCATAAATGGCTTTGTGACTTTGCTTCTTCCTCAAGTTTTAGTTTTGCATATGCTATATTTGGTGCAATGTGCGAGGTTACAAATCCCTTTTGAGAGGACTTGAAGACTGTGCGAAGGATAGGGATGACCTGGTGTAAAATATAGATTGCTCCAATAAACTTGAAAGTGTTGAGCGGCATAAATAAACCCTTCGCAGCAGCATCGTGATAATCTTGATCAAGTACTTTCAAAGTTGGAGGAGCTACTGGGTAATCCTTTTTTCAAACTCTTCACTGCTTTCCCCAGTGAAAGGCATCTTGGGTTTTGGATCATTGCTTCTTAACAGAGGGAAAGAGAAAAAGGTTGTGCCAAGGTTGGAGGCCTGTTGTGTTAACGCCTCTGTTACTTGTCCTAAACTGAATATGTAATGCGTTGCAATCACTAAATATGTACAAGCTGAAAAAAGGTGTGAAGTATGCAAAGGTCCGTGCGATAATATGGTAATAGCAGGTAGGTGCAATGAAGCACGTGATACATAGTTGTGTAACACCCTCCCTCTTTTGAATTAAGAAAGCAAGGAAAAGCAAAGAAAACTAGTTCTATCAAAACAGTCTCGACTTGAAATAGTCTCTGAAACGAGTTCTATGGGAACAGTTTTTTTACATGATGTAGTCTCTGAATCTTGAAGGCAATCTGTGCTCACATTGTGATCAGCACGGTCCACATTCTATTGTTGCAGGTAACTAGTCTTCTGATTCAATTCCGGGTGTGCTGGGCATTGTTTCTCCTGTTGAGTCAGCGTTTGGTGATTGTCTCTCCTGTGCTTCCTCTGAGTGCGCAGATGCAATTTCAAGCTGGTCCATCACTGTGCTGTATCCATCCGCTGGCTCTGCTTTCGCTGTCCTGATTTGGCAATGATTATGGCAAACTAGTCCCATTGCTGTTTTGACCACGCAGGACCTTGGTGTGGGCTTTTCTACTACCTCCCCATGGATCCATGGTTGACACCTGTTTGTGGAGTGGGGTTTGAGGTACACTTTTTCCCCTTCTGTGAACTCTGTAAGTGGGGTTAGTGCCTTCTTGTCGTACTGCACCTTTGACCTATTTTTCCTTTCTGCAATGTTTTCTTGTACAACTCTGGGACATGCTAGTTTTGGGACGAGCTGACTGGTAGCTGTAGGGATAATGTCCTGAAGTTTTCGGGACATCAAGCGCTCATAATTTGGTCAGGTATTGGCACATTCCTACGAAGCATTGCATTGCAGCTTTGTCGGTTGGAACTGGCATTTCTCTGATGGCAGTAGGATTGGTAGGATCGGGGCTCTACCCCTTTATGGGTAAGCTTGTGCACCATGAAAGTGGGGATTTGAACTGAAGTTTTTTTGTAGAGCCGTAGATTGTGTTCAGCACACTTTTCCAAGAGCTGTACCATGTTTTGGTCATGGTCGATGTCGGCATTTTCCTTTGTGTCGCCACACCCATACACACAAATATCATCTGTGATATTAATTACACCGCGTAGACTGTCTAAGAATTCATGTTGTTGCCACTGGTTTTCCTCCGGACCAGAAGCAATACCGAATGGCACGCTGTTGTAACAATAGTGTCCATTTGGCCCCTGAAACGTCGTGAGTAGAGAGGACTTTTCATCCAGTACAATGGTGTGAAATGCTTCAGATACAGTAACAGTGATGACTTGTTAGTAAAGGAAGCTTCTCTCCAATGGTCAGTATCATGTATTTGGGTCTCTTAATCGTTTTACTTAGCTCAGCTCTTCATTTTCCTGGTCTAACTTTGCCATGGGCACTTGGTGTGTTGGGGCATGTATATGTGTAACAGAGGTGTCCAGCTCAATATGCATAAGTGTTGCGAGGGGTTTCCTGTACCCTGGTCTAAACACAATAGCATACTACCGTAAAATGTCCTCCGCCATTAGCATTCTGAGTGGGGGAAGTGTTTGCAGAGTTTGCAAAATCTTGTCCTCAACTGTGTTTGTTTCGTCTACATAAATCTTCAAATACTCCAGAGCCTGCACATCGTTTCCTGTAAGAAGTGGTGGTTTGTTGCCCGGGACATCCACCACAAGAATATCTATTGTCTGTAGTCTGCCTGTTCTGTTGAAAACTAGGGTCACTTGACCTTTTGGTTGCATGGTTTGGCTTCCATATGTGCTGATTCTGCTTTACACCTTTGAGTAAAGGAATAACTGGCTGAATAAACTGCTGGGCATGGTGTTGCAAGTGAAGCTGAGTTAATTTGTGCTCTCACAATTTTCGATTTCCCGTTGTGAACAAGGTGTAAATGAGCGAGGAACTTCTTTGCAGGCCTACGTGTTGCTCTGCACTCTGCTACAAACACCTCATCTGCATCATCATCAACAAAATTTGACCGTTGCCTGTTGCCTGCTTGCTTTCTTGTTCCTCTTTTACATACACGAGCGAAATGACCAACGATTCCACACTTATTGCATCTCTTGCCAAATGCAGAGCAATGATGTTGATGAGGACTTAGATGGCTGCTGCGACACCAAAAACACAGTGGTGTTGGTGGAGCAGAAGTCTGATTCTCACATGTGGATTTGTTCGGGAAATTTACTTGCTGCTGTTGGGTACTTTGGGCTGTTCTTATTAACTGACTCGCAAAAGTAGTCGCCTCAAAGCTTTTAGCAATTTCAATAACTTCCCGCGACTTGACCTTGGTTTGTGCGGCATCTTGGTGTCTGTGGCCTTTACCGATTAGTTTTTTAGCAGGGTTTCATACGCTAAGCTAGTGATTAAATGGTCTCACATAAACTCGTCAGCGAAATTCTCATTTGCACTGTGAAGCTTGATTTCGTATACGCATTTCCCAAGAACCAATTGATTCGTCTTCACTTTGCAGCAGGTGAAGAAACTTCTGTTTTTTACTGGACACCCCGATGCTTGCAACATAGTATTGTCTCAAGGCATTAACAAGTGATTGAGGTTTTGCCAGATCTTCTGCTGAAAGCCCTAAACTGTATTTGTAGACCGCTCTGCTCGCAGGGGACAGTGACACCCGAAGACATGCCATGACTTTCTCAGGTTTCGTCCATTTTGCAGTCTCTGTTTCCTTCGACAGATCGAACCAGTTTTGCATGGTGCAGTAGTCGGTTTGATCTTCGATGTATACCTCAATGTCGTGTTTGTCATCTCCTTTTATTTTAAAATCTGGAAAAGGGGTGTTTAAAGCCATGGTTGCCAATAGATTTAAATCGTTACACCATCTAAATGCTGTGAGGGAGGAGGAAAAAAATCACCTGCTGCCACCATGTTAACGTCTCTGTTACATGTCCTAAACTGAATATTTAATGCATTGCAATCACTAAATATGTAAAAGGTGTGTAAATGTGTAAAGTATACAAAGGTCCTTGTGATAATATGGTAATAACAGTTTGGTGCAACGAAGCATGTGATACATAGTTATTTAACAGTTGGATGTGGCTTTGGTGGAAGGTCTGAAACATTTCTTGGTATGACAAAGTCTGACGAAGAAGTGAGCAGAGGGCCATCATATCTGTTATCAATAGAAGACAGAGAGTCTGGCTTTGTCACACCTAGCAGCATATTGATCTTGTCCCATTAGCTATTGAGGGAAGAATAATAGGAAAGAGACCACCTGGAAGACCTCGAGTGGGAATGCTGGATAGAGTAAAAGATGGCAGCCCTTACTTAGTGGTCAAGAGGCTTGCCTTAGATTGAATAATATAAGAACGGACCTGCCAGTGGACAGAACACACACGTCATGTGTACTTTTGGGCTTGCCTTTCTTAGTCATGGTGTGCAGCCTATCACCATTTTCATCATAGCAAAGCGCTGTCAAAAGTAGTGTAAATATAAAAAAACATATACTGAATACGAAAATCTATGTTTGTGAACAGAAATGTCTGTTAGAGTCAAGAAGAGTTACGAACACAAAATAGGCGAGTTATCGGGTAAGCATTGCCAGGAACGTGAACACTGTGTGTTGGGAAGCGAATATTTTATCCAAACTGTGCAGTGCTTCCAGAGAATGGGTTTGATGGCGAGGTAATAGCATCCTTATGGCCAGGGTTGTCGGAGAATGGACTTCACTCACCAAGCTTTTTGGTAGTTGTTTCCATCGTTGATGATTAGAAGCATTTTGTTGTATGCGTGCGGTCACAGATGACAAGTAGTGTGAACATAATAGCAACAAGCAAAGCTGCTACATTGAAAATTTTTGCCTTACCTTCTTTCAAGAAAGTACCTTAAATGCTCTTGATGTTACTACTAGCAGATGGTTAATTTACAAATGATTTGCTGTTATTTAATTCCCTGTTGGTTATGCACTATTTTTTATCTTTCATACCAAGAGTAAGAAACCCTCACAGTTGGTTTGACCAATGTCCATAGCTGCTCGAAGTTTATCCTTTGCTGATTGAGGGTTGCATCTTTGAAGTTGTAATGTCCCAGTCTTGTCATAATTCACTGTCAAAGATTTTGCTTTTATCGATTTTCTTTGCTGGGTTTGAGTTATGGAGCACATGGTAGAATCCATTTCTAAACGTTTGAAGCAAAAGTTTTTCAACTCATCGAAGGATCCCAGCCACATAAATGTTGACTTCTTCGACCCACACTAGTATGCTGTGAAGGGGGCGGGGAGTGAGGGTCTGCTCCTATGAATATGCATTCCTCACAGAAGCATTTGATAATAACTATGCAAAATGGGTGCATTATCGGGTCTAAATGTCTCTCGGGCATACAATGGCCTAAAGAAAATTGACAGGAACTTAAGTTAAATGCAAAATGATAAATATATTTTTTTTGCAGTATCACTTGGAAAAGTGCAGGAAGATTCCACTTCCTTCCCCAAATAGCTGTTGGGAGTCAATTCCCAGAGAATTGGTTAATACATTTTATTGTAGTTTGTGTAACTAAAGCTAGTGTAACTGGGAATCTGAACTTTGAAACAAACACGTTTCTTTAGAACTACTTTTATCCTTATATGATAAAAAGTTTAAAAGCACTTGATCTTACTTCGCTAATGCTACCATTTTCTTTTAGATTCGGTATCACATTGAGAACCAATGTCCTCTGACTCTTGTCTTCTGTCCTTATTGCTAAAATAGGATGCATTGAAAAAGTTTGTTCTTTATTAGTTATAATTCTGAATTTAGCGGATTGAACACATTAATCATTGTGCTAACCATATTTCCAAAGCATTCCTTACTGTTGTTTTTCTATGCAAAGTAGTGGTTTGTAGAAGATTAAAAATGAGTGGAAGTGACAGTACCCCGACAAAGGCTGTGCCTGCTCCTTAAAGGAGAAAGCTGAGAGAGCCAAGCACTTGAGATAATTTGTAGAATGTGCGGCCGTTGTTTAAAAACACAATTTGGCAATTTTAAGAGTGACAGGATGAGCTCTGAAAATATTTGTTTGTTGTCTCCACTACAAAAAGGTTAAACATTTTCAAAGTTGGTCAACCTTCTGAAAAACGAATTTTTCGTTGCCCTCGATGAACGACAATCTTTCTCCACAATAAAGAACAAAGGTTTGAAACTGTGCCACGATGCTTTTGCCAATTAGAGAGAAACTGAACACGCCAACGGAGTATGGATCATCATTACAATTGAAAATAGCCAAAGCCTGTTGGTAGGACACAAAAACATCCTTTTCCCTAAGAAGCGACTCCAAAGCTTCCCTCTGCTCAGATTTTAGAACAAATCCCAATTCTTGTGTAAACAAATTTAGGCAATCATCAGTCACTATCTACAGCAAAAGCTTTAGGAAATTGTCATGGTTGGGAACATCGTGAATGACTTGGTATAAACATAACTTCACAGCTTGTTAACAGCTGGCATCAAAATTTAGCCAATGGTTATTGCCCAAGGCTGAAAGAAGCAGGTAATTTGAAGGAATATAATGGACGCA
>CALNXI010002152.1:44957-49957 GCA_942486025.1 Porites evermanni
GGATTGAACACATTAATCATTGTGCTAACCATATTTCCAAAGCATTCCTTACTGTTGTTTTTCTATGCAAAGTAGTGGTTTGTAGAAGATTAAAAATGAGTGGAAGTGACAGTACCCCGACAAAGGCTGTGCCTGCTCCTTAAAGGAGAAAGCTGAGAGAGCCAAGCACTTGAGATAATTTGTAGAATGTGCGGCCGTTGTTTAAAAACACAATTTGGCAATTTTAAGAGTGACAGGATGAGCTCTGAAAATATTTGTTTGTTGTCTCCACTACAAAAAGGTTAAACATTTTCAAAGTTGGTCAACCTTCTGAAAAACGAATTTTTCGTTGCCCTCGATGAACGACAATCTTTCTCCACAATAAAGAACAAAGGTTTG
Source organism: Porites evermanni (assembly GCA_942486025.1). NCBI lineage: Eukaryota > Metazoa > Cnidaria > Anthozoa > Scleractinia > Poritidae > Porites > Porites evermanni. The sequence goes on from CALNXI010002152.1 coordinate 45,336, forward strand.
AAACTGTGCCACGATGCTTTTGCCAATTAGAGAGAAACTGAACACGCCAACGGAGTATGGATCATCATTACAATTGAAAATAGCCAAAGCCTGTTGGTAGGACACAAAAACATCCTTTTCCCTAAGAAGCGACTCCAAAGCTTCCCTCTGCTCAGATTTTAGAACAAATCCCAATTCTTGTGTAAACAAATTTAGGCAATCATCAGTCACTATCTACAGCAAAAGCTTTAGGAAATTGTCATGGTTGGGAACATCGTGAATGACTTGGTATAAACATAACTTCACAGCTTGTTAACAGCTGGCATCAAAATTTAGCCAATGGTTATTGCCCAAGGCTGAAAGAAGCAGGTAATTTGAAGGAATATAATGGACGCACAATAGGCAGTTTTTTTAAGCGTCTCTCCCAAGTGTCGGTCTCCGTTTCCAACCTCGCTCCAGACATTTTGTTTGACTGCTTGCTCGTACTTGAATACGCAAAAACAGGACTGTTTTGCAGTCTTAGCGAGTAGACATGTGTTTTGTCTGTGACAGTGAACAATATTTCCTCATCTCTGTGAATTTTGGCAATCCAGTGATCTTTTTGCTCTTGTTTCTTGGGAAAACAATGAAACCGCAAATCTTGTTTTTCTTTCACTTAGTATTCAGTATTGCAAGAGGAAACACAGTAGCCGTGTGGCATTTTCTGTTTTTCATGAATATTTCACATCAAATCTATCTGCATTCTCAGCTGTGATCAGCTGTGTAAACCTATACCCCCAGTTTTCGGGTCTTACTCGGCAGGCACTTACTAAGGAATCAAACTTGAATGTGGTGTAAGATTGCAATATGCATTGATGCAAAAAAAAGTTTCAGTAAAAACACTATCAGTTCTTAAATTATTATTCTCTCCACTGTTTCAGCGTAAAGACATGGAATCGTATCTTGAGTCAGCCACGTTAAAGCATCGTGAGTTTGCCTGTGCTAAACTTGATGGCACACAGGTTCACTTGGGTGAAACATGAATTCAATTATTTTAATTACACAATCAGGTAACAAAGGCGAATATAGATAGAGAAGAATGAACATACATTTTATTCGGAAGATTAAAGAGTTTAGTGAAATGTTGAGGCATGGACAGGCAGGGGCAGATCCATGATTTTTCTTACTGACTGGTGATGTAAACAAATTTAAATACAGAATACCAGTTGAGGTCATCTAAGGGGTGTGAAAACCTGATGACTGAAGTCACACATGTGATGTCAAAACTGAAGGATCTAGCTTACTACCCGTAATCAGGTGGTGTTGGAAACGGTCCACGTGACCAATTTTGTCCAATCACATCATTGCAGATGGCAGACTGATTCTTTCACCTTTGTGCGGGTAGTCTCTTCGATTTTCTTCGATTTTCGCCATTTATCAAGTGATTTACAATAATTTTTTTTGGAAAAGTTTCAGTAGACAGATGTAGCAAGCCGCAGTTCTTAAAACAATATGATGTATGTTTGTTTTCTATTGATATTGTTTCTTGTAATTCTTCATGCGCATAATCCCTTTGTTTAGTTAAGAGCTATTGTTTATGCTTTTCAGTCTATATCTTCTCTGTGTTCAACAACCCCTGACATCCATTTTTTAGCATAATCTATTAGTTTTGTTGTTCAAGAATCTGAAATGCTGGGGCCTGCCGTTTTATGGGTCAAAATGCCACTTGAAGTATGCCCACATGAGTGAACCGTGACTCCATTCCGCGGCATCTTTAGTATTACAAATATACTCGCGCGGTCACAATTGAACCAACTTAGAATACTTTCACTACACGATCAGGTCAGAATACTTTCTTTGATTTCCTTTTTATGCGTCTTTAAAAATATGATATTTTTTTGTAATATATATGTCACCGAAGCGGCCCTCCTTTCTGAATAGTTCCTTGGCCTCTTCCTTCTGCCCTTGTCTGCAAAGAGTTAAACCTTTTGTGCGAGATTCTTCATGATTCCTAATAAATCATACAAAAAATAACGAACAGATAAAACTGAATTCATACGGAAAAAATGACTAGAAAACCTCGCTAACTTGCTGTTGTCCTCAACAACAACAAGTTAGCGGAGGAGGATTCCACATTTGCCTTGCCCTCCAGTTTCTTCTGGAAAACCAGAATAGGTTGCACATTATTTTCGATGAGAAGATCAGTATCCTTCATGCACATGTCAATGTACCTGAAAAAAAAATCTGAGGTGAAAGGAGTGCTAAAGAGAAGCTTACGTTCAGAATCAAGCACTTTAGGCACATGTAAGAACGAAGTGTTGATACGTACCGCGTTGCTTCGATCCCAAAATTATCTCTTCGATGCAGAAAATAACAGTTTTGTGAAACCAGCCGTAAACGTCGATTGCGCCCACCTTTCTGGAGAAAGATCTCAAATGAACATTGCATGTTATGTCCTTTAAAAGCGGAGGAAAACCTGTAATGCCCATATCACACTATTTCTCCCGGTATTTTTATGGCGTAATGAGAGATGTGAACAAAGCAAAGGTCAGATGCAAATGAGCTGTTTTTGATTTTTTCCCCATGATGCCCTTCAGACCGTGTCCAACACCGCCTGACCTGTAATGGAGGCTACCGTTGTTTGTCACAAATCTTACGTGAAACCACTTTGTTTCTCAAAACGGTTAAAGGCATGTTCTCATTAGTACGGTGGTGGATTTGTTACTATACAAAACATGAATCCACATGTTATGCATCTTGATGTAATCTCCTGAATTTCTTTGTTGTCCATGTGAAGATGTGTCGTGAAAATGGATGTGTTTTTTACTTGCTTGAACTGTTGAGAAAAGTTCAAAGGAAACTTACCAATACTACGGATGTGGATGAGCAAAGACTATTGGTACTGTTGTGGAGTACAATTTCATCTGGGTTTTTCCGTAAATTAGTTCTAATGTGATCTCTCATGTCTCGTGTGGAACATTCTGGAAAAGAGGAAATCTTGACTTAAGCAGTACTTTACATTTTCCTCCCTTGTAAGTTCTTTAGGATGGAATCACTAAGCAAGAACACCTTTCTTTGCTTGCATTGAGTACTTCGGCCAGCACCTAAGTTTCCTTTTGTTCGCTCTGTATTTGTCTTCTTCTCTCCGCCCAAAACAAAACACATAAATGCTGCTCTTGCCTGAGCTCTGTTTACTGGGCAATAAAAATAAACACACTTAAGTTGGAGCAATATGGCTACAGACAATAGGTCCATAGCCGCTTTTATTGAAACAAACAGAACAAAAATGAATTCTGTTATAATATGATTGCCCAGTAAAGGTGCAGGCCAAGAAAAACGCACCAGCACTAAATATATTACAGAAAAAGTGGACAGATCAAGGGAAGGAGGTGGGAGTCAAAAGAAGCTTCTAACTCCGTGCAATAGAAACGAATGGCAAGCACATGGCTTGCGAGTTCATGTGACTTGTCAAAAACCTTAGAGGGGGTTGAACATAATGGCCATTGACACCTGACCCAAACTCAGCCCCCCTTGATTATCAAATAAACCCTGGTCAAAGAGAGAAGACATACAAATTCTATTTGGAAGCAAATATTTTGTTTATGTCTTCCTCTCTCTGCCCAAAACAAAACCCATAATTGCTGCTCTTGCCTGAGCTCTGTTTACAGGGCAATAAAAATAAACACACTTAAGTTGGAGCAATATGGCTATGGACAATAGGTCCATAGCAGCTTTTATTGAAACAAAGAGAACAAAAATGAATTCTGTTATAATATGTTTGCCCAGTAAAGGTGCCGGCCGAGAAAAACGCCAAAAGCAATGACACCTAAGGTGCATTGCTGCCCCACCCCAGGCAAGAGCAAAAGCAAGGAAGAAATGCATCCCCCACTATACAACAAGCTATTAACACTAGTCATTCCAGAAAAAGGAAACCTCTATTCTTAAGATGGTATACCAGCCACCCTTGCAAGCATGGTACAACAAAATTAAGTAATCAGGCCACTAAGACCCAAATCATTCAACTCGTAACACAAAATTGAAAGCTTATCATGAAAAAGCCGTCCATGCAAACTGAATCAGGAGTTAAACTGTTGATGACAAGAATGAAAACCACTCCTGAAAAAGCCGCCCATGCAAGCTGAGTCAGAAAACTAGTTATAAGGAATAAACGATTGTAAAATTTGTTTTTGGCTCAATGGATCATTGAAAAAAGAGAAACAAGATTATTAGAGTGGGACACAACAAGGTAGGACAGCAGCCCATGCAAACTGACCCACCCTACTGTAAATATAATGACCCCAATAATTTAAAAAATATAGAAATAAAGGATGGTATAAGTTGCTGTTTGCTAGATGAATCCTTGGAAACAAGAAAATTGAGAGTAACAACAAAGTGAGGCAGCCACCCATGCAAACTGACCCACCTTGTCAGTAATTACGATGAGCCCAATTATTGGTTCAGGAACTTTTAGATTGGGAACCCTGAGATAGCGCAGAAAGGCATTGGACTTCCAGCGCCCTAACATTCTAATCTGAGCATCAGAAAACCCCCGATCTGCTGCATAGGAAGCCGCACCAATTCGGAAACTATGACCCTTATAACGGGAAGGATCTAAGTCACACAAGTGACAAGCCCNGCCCTAACATTCTAATCTGAGCATCAGA